>JAEIFR010000579.1:0-82500 GCA_018904105.1 Zaprionus tsacasi | reverse complement strand
TGTCGCTGTCGGCCTGCACTGCCCCAAGCCGTGTCTCAGCAGCATATCCTTGATGACTTGTTATACCCTTCGACCATTGAAAATGTTCAAAAAAGGGTATACTAACTTTGTGCAAATGTATGTAACAGGCATAAGGAGGCGTGGCAGACGCCATAAAGTATATATATTCTTGCTTAGGATCACTAGCCGAGTCGATTGAGCAATGGCCGTCTATCTGTCCGTCTGTCTGTTTGAGACAACAGATCTCAGCTATTAAACAAGCAAGCAAGGCTACCTTCGGCTTGGTTTTATTCCCTTGCAGTTGCACACAACTATATGTAATAGTACTCAGATTATCAATAAATATCAACAGGTACCTTCATAAGGCCGATCGTCATAAGTTATAAAAGTTCGATTTTGATGAAACTTGATTATTAAGGACACACTTAGATTTGGATGTGGTAAGCCTGATAGCTATTTCTTGAAATATAACGAAAATCGTCCAATAGGTACCATGAAACTATACGTTATATCAGTCCGATCTTGCCAGTTCCGACTTATTTAAAGAGGGCAGAAAAAAGAATCTTGTGAGCCAAGTTTCATGAAGATAGCTCAATAACTGTGTGCCTATTTTGGGTTGCACCAGACAGACGGACTGACTGATTGTTCCTATAACAGCCATATAATATAAACGTCTGAGATATTTAAATGGAAAAATTAAAGGCGGGTTACTATATAACATTAAAAAGTATTGATTATGTGCGGTATTTCCAAAAACAAAACAGGTTTGCATACAAAAACCCTGAATTCAGCCGATTGTTCCTATGGTAGCTATATGTTATTGTGGTCCGATTTTCATACAATTTTGACGGCACATTAAGAACGTAATAATAATAAGAATAAGATTTGCCAAATCTTGTTGCAATATCTTGAAAAACAACAAAAATCGGCCGATAGCTTCTATGACAGCTATACGATATATCGATCTGATCTCGCTCGTTCCGATTTATATACAGCCTATAGCGATAAGATGCATGCTACCAAGTTTCATTAAAATAGCCCTAGAACTGAGAGACTATATCGTGTTGCAACAGTCGCACGGATAAAGCTTTATGAACTCTCCTGCTTGTATACAAAATTAATATAACATCTGTGAGGGTATAAAAATTTGCACATGGTTCTTTTGGATGTTGCCACTTTGCTTTTAGTGATTTGTAGTCAGAACTTAGCAAAGGGCTTTGAATGATGCATCTGTAAAAGAGTGCCTCATATAATTATGTAAGAAATTCAATACATCCAACCAGATTTGCTATTTCATTTGTATATTTAAATATAGTAAAAACTTTACATTATGTGTTTTGCAACATAATGCAAATGAAATCACATAGTATGTTTAAATTTGTGGTCAATATTTTTGCTGCCAGACGTTGATTGCATACTTCATTAATTTTTCATTTATGCATTTCGTAAAAATAGATTTTAAAAGAATATATGCATTATAAGACCATTCAGATTATCTAAGATGACATCTGCATTTTAAATCCAGAAAAAGAGCTATGCTCCCAAAATACGCATGCATCTGAAAGGATTAGGACTTCTCGCTGCACAGTTAGCCACTATTAAGCCCCCGCACTTTTTACGCTGAAAAAATCGTTACAAATAATAACGGCAGATATAACTGAAAACCAGAAAAAAGCAAAGCTACCTAAACACGCTGAAAATTGCAGAGATTTCTCATTAAAGGTTCCATTTAAGCCATTTTTACCAGCACTACAATCACATATTGACGGGTACTTGCATTGTAATAGGGTAGGATAATAGTAAAAAACAATTTTCAATAAATAAATAATTTAAAAGTACGGGATTTCACGTAAAGCCACTTTTTATCCGATTGCAACTATGACAGCTATATGTTATAGTCGTCAGATATTTATTAACTGTAAATCGATGTGTTAAGTTTGATACCGTTATATTGAAAACTAACAAAAATCGGCCGATAGGTTGTATAGCAGCTATACGATGTATCGGTCCGACATGGCTCGTTCCGACTTAAGTACAGCCTTCAGCATTCATTAAGAAAGCTCTAAATCTGAGAGTTTTGATTACGCTGCAACTGCCGGCTGAACGGACAGACGGACAAGGCTATATAAACTCCCTCGTCGATGCCGATTCTAAATACATATAGTTTATGGAATCGGAGATGCCTCCTAAGGTACGTTGCAAACACTCCAAAATGAATATACCGTCTGCAAGGATATAACCAATTGGTATGGCTTCAGTCGAGCACGTTCGACAGTAAAATACCCTTCGCCCTATTCCTAAAATCCGTTAATAACGTTTAACCACAGTCATAATTCGAAACAGACAGAATTCTGCAAAAATGACTCTACTACATATAGCTCACTCGCAATCACTCACTAGTTCCTGTCGCCTACCCGAATCCGTTGGCCAATGAACTCATTGGCCCCATCTCTCACCGCCGTCTTACGAAAACCCCTCCCAATCATCTCCTTACCCGCAGGATACCCTAATACCATCAAATACTGACATATGTGTACTTAAAGCATCATAACTTGATCCATTGTATTTTTATACCCGCATCTCTCATCGCCTTCTTACGAAAATCCCTCCCAATGATCTCCTTACCCGCAGGGTACCCTAATACCATCAAATACTGACATATGTCAGGTCAGCAGCAGGTCATCGTAACTTGATGCATTGTATTTTTATACCCGCTACTCATAGAGTAAAAGGGTATTATAACTTTGTTCAAACCGCAAATGTATGTAACAGGCAGAAGGAGACATCTCCGACCCCATAAAGTATATATATTCTTGATCAGTATCAACAGCCGAGTCGATATAGTCATGTCCGTCTGTCCGTCTGTCCGTCTGTCTGTCCGTCCGTCCGTGTGTACACCTGGATCTCAGCTTTAATAAGAGCTAGAGCTACCAAATTTTGTGACAATATGTATTATAACTGCACGCTTATCAAGTTTATTTTAGATTTTTGCCACACCTCAACCCGCCCTTATAAATTGAAAAAAATTTACTACAGCTGCAATATTAGCTCTACAGCAACAGTTTTTAATATACGTTATAAGTACCATCTTGCGGACGTTTCGTGAAAATTTCAGTAAGATTGGACGATAAATATGGAAGATATTAAAGAAATAGTAGTGCCATGTGACCACGTGTTTTGTCTGTTTTATTATGTTAGATATGCAAGATATGCAGGTTCAACTCCGGCAGCAAGAAATTTTTTTTAATTATATGTACCAACATTATTTGCACTGATCATGATTGCAATTTTATAGTATATGTAAAGAAGATGCAGTGGATGTGGTCGTTGACTGTGAAGCGAAAGGGTACGGGTTCGAATCCTACTGGATGCAAGTGGGTTTTTTCGGATATTACTTTTTTTCAAGCACTTAAGATATTTTAAGTTTAGTATTAAATGCATTTTATTAAAATTAATTTTAAGGGAAGGTGAGTTGGCATTAGTTTTTGTGCTGTACTATAAGTTGAATGGTCTCACAATGCAACTTTGCCCATTCTAATGATTATGTGCTAATGACGGAGTGGTTATAGTTGCAAACTGCATATTTCAAGCTTTTTGAGGTCCGCGGTTCGAATCCCCTCAGGGGCATACATTTTTTTTTGTTTTTTCTTCTGTTTTTAATATACCCTTCGACCATTGAAAATGGTCAAAAAAAGGTATACTAACTTTGTGCAAATGTATGTAACAGGCATACGGAGGTGTGCCAGACCCCATAAAGTATATATATTCTTGCTTAGGATCACTAGCCGAGTCGATCCAGCCATGTCTGTCTGTCCGTCTGTTGGTCTGTATGAGACAACAGATCTCAGCTATTAAAAAAGCTAGAGACTCCAAATTTGGCAGAAATTTATGTATAGCCTAGGCAGTAAAAAAGCTAGAGACTCCAAATTTGGCAGAGATTTATGTATAGCCTAGGCAGTAAACGTCATTTTAAAATTTTGGGTACCACGCCCACCGCCCCTGTAAATCAGAAATTAGTTTTCTTATGCTATTATTAAGAAAAGTATTGAAGTCTTAACTTTCTGCTTTGGCATACATCTAGATAAATACGTTGTGAACTTATTCCATACATTAGAAACCGATCGGAAAATAAACATAGAAAACTGGCTTGGTAGTAGGCAGCTGCGATATAGTTTTCAGTGCTTGATGAAAAAAATCCGCCAGGAACTCGCAGTGTTGAGCCGTACACCATTCCGGCTGGACTTAACCCGATGTCGTCTTTGATCGTGGTGCGTAGTCCTAGTAGGATGAGGTGTAATGCAGTGTTCCAGTTTTTGGATGTGTACATTTTATGGCAGCTTTTAATGTTCTGTGCCATCGTTCGACCATGCCGTTAGCTTGTGGGTGGTATGCCGTCGTGCGTAGATGTTTAAAACCACAGATTTTAGAAAGCTCTTGGAACAGTGTAGACTCGAACTGCCGTCCTAAATCCGTTGTGATGTGAAGCGGGATTCCATAGAGCGCGAACCAGCCAGAAATCAGTGCACTGGCAACTGACTGTGCTGTGATGTCAATTAAGGGAATCGCAGCAGGTCATCGTTAGAAGGATCGATGTACGTAAGACAGTACCGATATCCGTTCGAAGAGGGCATTAGGCCAACGATATCTATATTGATGTGCTCGAAGCGAGCGTCGCAGGCGGCATACCATACTCTCCAAGTGGCGATTTGGTGTGGCGCTGGACTTTGGCTTTTTGGCACGGGATACAAGAACGTACGATTTTGGCGACATCCTTTGCCCTGCGAGGCAAACGTAGTGCTTGCTAACCAATTTGTTCGTTGCCTTAACTCCTGGATGGCATAGCGAATGTAGGTCTTCGACTACCGTATGGCGTAGGCACCTATGCACAAACGGGCGTACCTGTTTATTGTTAACGTGGCAGTACAATTGTTTGTTTGAGCCTGGAATAAACAATTTTGTTAGTGATATGGTATTTTCTGGGTCAGACTTAAGCAGATTTTGTAGTTCGTCATCGCTTTCCTGTTCTAGTGCCATCTCGTCAAAATCTATGTGTTTGATGGCGTCGATGCGTGAGAGAAGGTCAGCGACGTTGTTTTCTTCTCCCGAGATGTCCTGAATGTTGGTGCTGAATTGGCTAATAAAATCCAGTTGCCGGGCGCGACGTGGTGATGCTTTCTCACTATTTTGAATGAAAGCGAACATCAGCGGCTTATGGTCGGTGAAGATTACTAAATTTCTGCCCTCCAGTGCGTACTTGAAATGCAGAATGGCCTGATAAATAGCGGTGGGCTCTTTATCGTGGGTGCTATACTTCTTTTGCGCCGATGAAAATTTCTTGGAGAAGAAACCCAGTGGCTGTGTTTGTCCGTTGACGATCTGATGTAACACGGCACCTATAGCGTCGTCCGATGCATCGGTGGTCAACGTTACTTGATAATTTGGTGCCATGTAGTTCAGCAACGTAGCATTTGCGAGCTCGTTTTTACAGGCGTCGAACGCGTGATCGGCTTCTGTAGACTAGAGTATCGCAGTTTTGTATTTTTTTTATTACCTTGAATCAGTGTCTGGAGTATGTGTTGATTATCAGCAGCACGTGGGATAAACGACCGATATAACTTGATCATACCCAGAAACTTTTTCAGATCCTTAGCGATAAGCGGTTTTTTAAAGTGACAAATGGCTTCCATTTTAGATTCAGATGGTTTTAAACCGTGCTGGCTGATGTCATGTCCCAGGAACATGAGTTGCGACTTTCCGAACTGACACTTCTTGAAGTTCACGGTGAGTTGTACCTTTCGGAGGCGGTCGAGGACTATGCGGAGGTGCGTCTCGTGCTGCGCTGCGGACTCTGAAGCGATCAAAATGTCATCGATGTATGCCAAAGCAAAATCGAGGCCTGTATGACGTCGTTTATGTACCGCTGAAAAGGCCTCGCTGCATTTCGCAAGCCGAACGTCATGAACAAGAATTCGAATAACCCAAAAGGCGTGATAATGGCTGTTTTGGGTATATCTTACGGCTCGACAGGAATCTGGTGATATACTTTTTGCAGGTCGATTTTAGAAAATATATTCTTAGAGTATAGAATGCTCGTTACATCCAGTATGTACGGAATCGGATATCGATCAGGCACTGTTACGTTGTTTAGAGCTCGGTAGTCTCCGCATGGACGCCATTCTCCGTTCGCTTTCTTTACCATGTGCAAAAGGCTTGACCAGCTGCTTTTTGAGGGACGACATATTTCTTTATCCAAAAGACTCGCTCTGCGCTGCTTTGAGTTTGTTTGCCAGTCGTCGTGCACGAGCGTGAGTGAGCGGGCCGTTTGTCGTGATAAAATGGGTTACTTTTGATTAACAGCCTGTTTGAATTGATCGTTGCGAGATCTCGAGATCTCATGTGGAGGCGTGCCACAGGTCGATTCGGATAGCGTTACTCTATCGATAAGTTTACGTCGCTTAATGTCAACGAGCAAGTCGAAGTATTGAAGAAAAAATCAGCTGTCGCTGATGCTGGGGCGGGCAATTGTGCAGTGGCCCTCTTCGAATTTGCCTCCCGAATATGAAGACTGCGTTAGTTTTTTGTTTGTGACGATAAAGAGCATGGTTGGCGGCATTTCTGGGCGTCGCTACCGAATTTGCTGTGGTACCAACACATGCTTGAGGTTTGACTAGCGCCTTGGGTTGTGGCGCTGTTGCTGCGCCTTATTGATGTGGACCGATTGTTCTTGCGAGAACTGTTTTTGAGTAGGGCGTTTATCTGTTGCTCGATGCGTTCTAAACGGTCGTCAACATCAGTGTTGCGGGGTGGCAATGACTTAGAACTATAGTCAAGCGTGCGTACATTATGAAAGTCGACAACATCTACTAATTTATCTGCCAACTTAGCCAAGTCTGATAGGCTGGCGTCCGATACCTGCAAGATAGTTTTCACTTGTGTTGGTAAGCGCTGCATCCAAAGTGCTTTTAAGAAGCTTTCATTAACTTTATTTGCGGCGAGCTAGTTTATTAACTCATTAAGCAATTGTGAAGGACGCTTATCACCAAGGTCGGTCTCCGATATTAACTTCTGGATTTTCTTCTGTTCGCTTTCACAGAAGCGTTCCAGAATGCAAGATTTTAGATTTTCATATTTGCCTACGCTTGGCTGGTTGACGACTGCGTCGGAAATTCGCGCCAAAGCTGGTGCTTCGAATATTGCCAGAACTGTGTTGAACTTTGTGTCGTCAGAAGTTATTCCCGCCAAAATAAATTGGATTTCGATTTGAGACAACCATAATTCGGGGTGCTCTGGCCAAAACGGTGGTATTTTTACAGCCACGCGGTTGATTGCAGCGTCGGGAACACGAGCAACGGTATTGTGAAAAACGTCGGCGTCGTCTTCCATGGCGTCGTTGGTTGCCAAAATTGATGCAGATTTTCGAGTGTATGTATGTATATAATGAATCACGACGGGGTCACCAATTTAATATGTATCGTACACAGAAATAAGTTTTAGTATCTATTCACGAATTTACATAGATTGAATTTATTAATTATAACAAATTGGCGCGAGTTCGATCACACTATTGTAAGCTGCTGATTAAAGACTTCATAGTAGCAATAAAGTTAGTGCCAGCTATGACGTGTTGAAGTTTATAGTAGTCCGAACATAATACCCTGAACGGATCGTGCAGTGCATAGTTCGATCTACAATAAGGAAGAGTTAGTGGAAGGTAATTACGAGTAATTCTGCAAGGGACAGAGAAGTGTAGCTGCCTTACAAGGGCCTCACTGTCAATGTCAGCTTGCATAAGGTTGTTAATAAATAGTAGCCCTAGCATGGTTCTGCGATTAGTTAGGGAAGGCAAATTTAATAATGAGAGTCTATTGTTATAGGAAGTCAGTCTTAAATTTTCATCCCAGTTAAGGCCACGTAAAGCAAAAAGTAAAAAGTTCTTTTGTAGGGACTTGATGCGTTCTTTATAAATAGTGTACTTGGGACACCATACGCATGAACCATATTCAAGAATAGGACGAACAAGTGAAACGTAGAGGATCTTTGTAAGATAAGGATCGTCAAATTCTTTAGACCATCTCTTAATAAAGCCTAGGACACCCATGGCTTTATTGACCATATTAGAAATATGATTGGACTACTTTAGTTTTCGGTCCAAACGGACCCCCAAATCATCAACTAGGGTGATTCTTTCCAAGACACAACCACAAAGAGAATAAGCAGTATACATTGGACTGGCTCGAGAGAATGTCATCAGCTTGCATTTGCTGTTCAGGTTTAAAAAATTGGCACAACACCACGAATGAAAACTATTCAGGTCGGCTTGTAAGTGTGAGTGACAGTGGTCTTCTTTAAATTGATAACAAAGCTTTACATTATCCGCGTACATGAGAGTACGAGAGTTACGTATGACCAAAGGCATGTCATTGATGGAAATCGTAAAAAGTAGGCGGCCGAGATGACTTCCTTGAGGAACGCCAGATGTGGCATGAAGTGGAATTGAGAGGCTGGTTCTAAAGAGGACTCTTTGAGTTCTGTCAGTCAGATAGCTTACAATCCAACTAAGTAATTTAGGTGAGAAACCTAGAAGGTCAAGCTTATGTGGCAGAAGGGAATGATTCACTGAGTCATTTTCGGGAAGCGAAATCGATTGAGCCCATTGGGCAATTGGTGAACGACATCAACGTCTGGGTCACTGGCGTGCTTGGCTGGTCAATTAGAGGGAGATGGGTGGCGCTAACTGAAGACTTTTGATTTCGCAAGGATTTCTTGCGCTTTGGTGATTCATTCAATAACTTAAGGTTATTGAAAGACGAATCAAGCGCTGATAACTGGTCGGAAATTTTGCGAAAGCTTCCTTACAGTTCCCTAAATCCAGTCTTCGTTTGACGCATAAACGAACACATTTCGTTCTCCACCTCCCTACACACATCACAGCAATAACGCAACCCAGTGCACTTGGCTACGGCGTCAGCCGTCGGGCCAGTATATCCAGCACATTTCGCGTGTACTACGTTGTCGCATAGCCAACACGAGATGCTTACCTGGGCGGCAGTCACCTGCTTAAGGCAGGATTTCTTGAAACAAATTAAAACGTCCATTATAGAGGACACCTACTGTAGAAATAAAATCAGCCAAAAAGAAAACAAAATCAAAACAAGAAAAGGGATGAGCGCCAGAGAGAGAAATTAACGCGCGTAAAGGGCAGAGAGCAGAGAGAGCAAAGGTAATAAAAAAGAACAAGTACGAGAGCGGCAAAGCGTGAGAGCAGCTTAGGCGCGCTCAAAGAATTAGGAGAGAAATTAGCGGTGACAAACAACACTAACAACTACGTCGCTTACCGAAAAGAGAATAGATAAAAAGAAATGCACCAAACTAGGCAGAACCGATGCACAAAACAGAAAAAAATAGAATCTAAAATTAGCAAACAAGTTTGACTAATTTAAAGAGCATGCTCACGCGTCGTGAACGGGCTAAAGTTAAACTTCGAGTTTAAAGTTAATTTAAGTGAAAACACCGGTTGTTTTTAATAAAAAAGCCGAAAAATCGAAGCGCAAAAAAAAAACACGACCGTTCACTAGGAAATGAAAAGTTGTAACTTATAACGATCAACGATCGGCATAATGAAGGGACCTGTTGCAATTTTATGAAAATCTGAGTACTTTTTCATATAGCTGTGTACAATAAAAAAGCCGAAAAATCGAAGCGCAAAAAAAAAACACGTCCGTTCACTAGGAAATGAAAAGTTGTAACTTATAACGATCAACGATCGGCATAATGAAGGTACCTGTTGCAATTTTATGAAAATCTGAGTACTTTTTCATATAGCTGTGTACAACTGCAAGGGTATAAAACCCTTGCTTTCTTGTATATATGTATTCTTCCACAGGATCACTAGCCAAGTTAATTGAGTCAGTTGACCTGTAACCGAGTTTTTGGAGTTGGGACCATATATCCCAGCTCAAACCCCCTGATCAGTCTTCGACCCGTCGGGGTACCAATTATACATTGAGGTCTCTGATATGGTTGGCAGCATCCCAGTCCCGACGGTCCGGGGTGAAGGTTCTAAACTTTGCAGCAAAGAGAAGTGCCTTGGTCATAGAATCCGATCTGGTACAAATCTCTAAGCCAGGAATATCTTTGATCAGACTAGCATGCCCGGATTCGGTAACTGGAATCCCAGATTGGAGCTTAATTCTAAGAAGGCTCATAGCAGCAACTTCTTTTATACGGATGCGTAGCGGGTTACATTTAAAATCGATTCCATTGCTGCGGTGGGATAGGTGCGAAGTGCACCCGTCAAAGAAACGCAGAGTAGCATTCCTTTTTAAACACGGGTATACCCTTTGTGAAATTGTACATATGTAACAGACACGAGTGTGCGTAGCAGATCCGATAAAGTATATGTATTCTTCCACAGGATCACTAGCCAAGTCAAGAGTCCTGTCTGTCTGTCTATCTATCTGTGCGCCGCGTCGCTTTACATTTACGCGAGGAAATCTTAATGTAGGGCGCGCTCGAATGACCGACTAGTCATTTCGGTTAGGGTGGTGGAAGGTGTTTTTGCCAAATTTGAAAATAAAACTGTTTTGCGTACAGTAATAATAAGACAACCCTCCTAGCCTTGATAGTTTTAAAATATAGACTTCCATATATAACAGCTACGAGGGCTGCTATATATATTTCTGGCCTGGGCAACACTAAGTGTTGTCAGGTGAAATCTGACATTTCCATCACTCAGAACATTTTGTCAATTAATCGTGAATTGTTTTATTTATTTATTTATTTTTTTTTTTGACGTTGATACAATGAATGTATAATCAAGTGGTCCATGCAATACCAAGCCGATGCTTGTTACGCGCGGATCCCAGACACAGCGAATGTCCACCTCCCGCCCAACCGACCGAGGGGCACAGTCGCCGAACGTACGACTCGAAACGCGAATAGAGAACGCGGGCATGCAAATTAATATTAAAGATAGGAAAGATTTGCGAGGAAAGATTACTTAATGTCTAGAAAGATAGGACAGGATTTCAAATTTTAGGCATGCAACAGAGGTAGCGTTAGAAATAAGAAAGTATAGATTATTGTAGTCCGAGCATAATACCCTAAATGGATCATGAAGGGCATAAGTCAACCTACAATAAGGAAGAGTTAGTGGTAAGTAGTTACGTGTTATTCTACAAGGGACAGAGAAGTGTAGCCGGCTAACTAGGTCTACACTGTCAATATCACCTTGGATGAGGTTATTACTAAATACTACACCCAGCATGGCTCTACGGTTAGCTAGAGATGGTAAATTAAGCAACAAAAGTCTACTGCCATAAGAAGGAAGTCTTAAGTTTACATCCCAGTTAGGGCCTCGTAAAGCGAAAAGTAAAAAATTTTTTTTTATGAGTAGTGTACTGTGGACACCATACGCATGATCCGTATTCAAGAATTGGACGAAAAAGTGATGTATAGAGGGTCTTTGTTACATAAGGATCGTCAAACTCCTTAGACCACCTCTTAATAAAGCCAAGAACACCAGTGGCTTTATTGACCATATTAGAAATATGTTCGGAAAATTTTAATTTTCGGTCCAATCGGACCCCCAGATCATCAACTAAGTTGATTCTATCTAATTCACAGCCACAAAGAGTATAAGAAATAATAATTAATAATTCAAAGTCTGCTTTTTTAAAGCAGCGCACACGTCCACGCGGTTTTTCATTTTTATCAAAACACACGCCAAGATCAACAGTAACTTCGAAGGTGGGATGGTAAGAATCTTCTGATAAAGAAAGAGGCTGAGTCCTGTTTAAAATCACCCTAGATGGATCAGATACGAAACATAAATCTAACGATCTGTTTCTAGAATTTTTGACATGATTGGCCTGCGACAATGACATATCAAACAGACCATCAAAAAGGTCATGCTGCTGGGAAGGCAATAAGAAAGATTCATCAACTCTTGATGTCCAGTCACATTCTGGTATATTAAAGTCACGAAGGACTATTAAATGATCCCTGTCTGATAACAGGTTGAACACAGTCTTTATTGCAGCTAAATGTTGCAAATATACTGATGATGACGGCGGAATATAAGAGCAGGTTATAAAATAAGAAAACCCGGGAAAGTGTAATTTTACACAAATAAATTCAATACTTTATTGAATCTCCGGTTTTAACAATACCGATGTGATGGCAGAGTTTACTGCGATCAGAACCCCACCACCTCGTCGGCCAGGTCGATCAAGCCTGTAAGTTGAGTATTTACTTGGGAAAACTTCGGAGTTTAGAATATCTGGTTTTAACCAGGTTTCGGTAAATACCAACACATGGGATGTAAAAGAAAGGCTATTTAGGAAAAGATTAGAAAGTTTGCTACATAACCCTCTAACATTTTGGTATGTAAGAAGGAAAGTAGCATTTAGTTTTTTGTTTTGGTTTGTTGCGAAGATGTAGATGCTTGTGTAGGTAGAGGTAACGCAATCGGTTTCCGATTTTTCTTATTTTTCGCTTCAAACTCTTTAACCACTACATGATCTGCCCAAAATTTGGGAGAACATATATTGGTCAAGAGTTCAGCTGGGACACTAATTTTAAAGGACGAAATGTCCCTTTCATACGAAAATTTAAATTTTTCCACTTTTAAATCAGCAGCTTGTATTTTGGCTCGAATGTAAGCCGATATCTCTTCAGATGTTAGATCAGGGGAAAGCCGGGAAACGAAAATTTGCTTCCTAAGTGGAACACGTAAAACCTTTTTTGCCTTACACCTGCGGGAGAATTCTTATCCGGTAGTCCGGAAATTGAACTTCCCATCGGTATTTCTCATATCTGTGGAATAGGCAAAGAAACCACAGCGGACGCATCGAAAACTTTATGTGACACCATTTGTAAACACTCGTCGATGACTTTTTCAGAAGCCGATGATCTCGTCACCATAGGAGTGGTAAACGAAATCAACGGCTAAGTCACCGGTGTACATGGTTGGTCAATGTTAGGAGGCGGAATGGCAGCAAGCAAAGGTTTCGCCATATGAGCTGATTTCTTGCGTTTGGCGACTCATTCAATAGTTTTAGGCTATTGAATGAGTTGTCCAACGCAGATAACTGATCGGCAAGTTTTCGGAAACTGCCAAAAAGTTCACGAAATCCTGACTTTGTTTGCCGCATGAACGCAATCATCTCGTTTTTCGCCTTCCGACACAAGTCGCAACAATAGCGCAGGCCAGTGCGCTTAGATACGCAATCAGCCGTAGAGGCAGTGTAGCCGGCACATTTTATGTGCACAACATTGTCACACAGCCAGCAAGATATGCTCGGCTGAGTAACATTCACTTGCTTCAAGCATGTTTTTTTATAACAGACAATAGCCTCCATTATAAAGATTGACTACTGTAACAAGCAAAAACAACCGCAAAAACAAAACGAAATAGGAAAAAAGAATAGTAAGCGTTAGAGAAAGAGCGAACGCCAAAGCTAGTGTGTGAGCGCGAGAGAGTGATTAGGCACACACACACAAAAAGACGAGAGAGCGAGGTTTAGTGTTAGTGTAATTGCAGCGGAACTGCAACAACAAATGCCAACACCGAAATAAATGTGAAAAAGAGAGCACAAAGAAGACAGATGCTCTCCGAAAAGAAGAGTAGAAAAAGTTAAAATTGGCAGCACATAAATATTATTTTGTTTTAATTACGTACCAGTGGGTTAAGCAGGCATGCACTCGCGAAAGTGAACGATAAGTTAAACAGTTAGTTAGTTAGTTAAATTAAATTTGGCAAACACCGATTGTTTGCAAGCTAAATTTAATAAAATCGGGGAGCAGACAAAAAACACGTCCGTTCACTTGGAAGAGAGAGATAAAATTAAAAAAATTCATCTCGGTCAAAAAATGGAATTACCTCGTGAACATTTTTCTGCGATCATTTTTTACAACTTTCGACGTAGATTATCACGACAAAAGTGGATCGATGAACTAATATCTTTGTATGGCTATGAAGCACCATCCTATAGCACTGTGAAAAACTGGTACAACGAATTCAATCGTGGCCGACGCTCGCTCAAAGACGAATTCCGTGAAGGTCGTCCAAAAATAGCCGTTGTGCCAGAAAACATCAATGCCGTACGTGAACTGATAATGCAAGACGTCATGTAACATACCTTGAGATAGAGGCATGCTTATGCATTTTTCCCACCAGCATATATTCTACATTGCATGAACACCTGGCCGTAAAAAAGGTTTGTTCTTGTTGGATCCCGCACAATTTGACAATCGCTCAAAAAAAAGGCTCGTGTGGATTGGTGTAAAGAAATGCTGAAAAAATACGATCGCGGTGCTTCAAAAGACGTCTATAAGATCGTCACAGGTGACTAATCATGGATCTATGCGTATGAGCCCGAAACAAAACAGCAATCGACCATGTGGGTCTTCCAAGACGAGCCAAATCCAACGGAAGTTGTTCGTGGAAGAAGCACTTCAAAGCAAATGGTCGCCTGTTTCTTCGGCAAGACTGGCCATGTGGCGACTGTTCCGCTTGAGCAACGTAGGACGGTTAATTATCAGTGGTACACCACCATTTGTTTGCCTAAAGTCTTAGGAGAAATTCGAAAAACGAACAAGAGAAAACGAATCATTGTGCACAATGATAATGCTAGCCATCACACATTGGCTCAAACCAGCGCCTTTTTGACCGGCCAAAACGTGGAATTGATGGGTCATCCGCCGTACAGCCCTGACTTGGCACCCAATGACTTCTTTTTATTCGCATACATCATGAAAATAATGCGTGGTCAACGACTTTCGTCGTCAGAAGATGCTGTTGAAGCATTCAGAAACTATGTTTTGGAGGTGTCTCAATCGGAGTGGAAAAAGTGCTTCGAAAATTGGTTTGAGCCCATGCAAAAGTGTATAAATTTTGATGGAGAAAATTTTGAAAAACACTGAAACCATTTTCGTTGATAAATATTCGTATTTTCATTATTAGGCCAGAAATATATATATCAGTCCTCGTATAATGACTTGCTTGCTGATCTGGGTAATGATATCTCTATGTGTATATATTAATTTTAGCCAGAAGTTTGGAACGCACCTTAGGAGACATTTCCGACCCTATAAAGTATATATATTCTGAATCAGCATCAACAGAGGAGTCAAAAATCGATGTCCGTCTGTCCGTCCGTCCATCTGTTGCAACGCAAACTAGTCTCTCAGTTTTTGAGCCATATTCATGAAACTTTGCTCACAAGCTTCTTATTTCTGCCCTCTTTAAATAAGTCGGAACAGGCCAGATCTGACTGATATATCGTATAGCTGTCATGGAACCTATTGGCCGATTTTCGTTATATTTCAAGATATATCTCTCAGGTTTACCACATCCAAATCTTAGTGTATCCTTAATAATAAAGTTTCATCAAAATCGAACTTTTTTAACTTATAACGATCAACTATCGGCATAATGAAGGTACGTACCTCTTGCAATTTTATGAAAATCTGAGTACTATTACATATAGCTGTGTGCAACTGCAAGGGTATAAAACCTTCGGCAAGCCGAAGGTAGCGGCAAGCCGAAGGTAGCCTTGCTTTCTTGTTTTTGATTTAAAATAATTATTTGTATTAATAGAAAAGAGTGTAATGCCATAAATTTCAAGTCAAACCCTATACTTTTTTATCAGTTAAAATTTTAATTCCATAAATTTCAGAAAAAATTGAAAAATGTTCAAAAACACAATGGAATTTAGGTAGCAGGACCCATATTTTTATTATTCTACGCAAGGAATTATAAGCTTATACCGTAAATTGTCATGACAATATAAAAACAACTATAAGGCTTAATATTAAATATTGCAGTGAAACCAAATATTTAAAAGTAATTACAATAAGTTTTTCAATAACTGCAGTTGATCACAACAGGAAAGTTCAAATATGGAGCCGTCCAGTGGGCTACCACAAGATCAACAGCCGCTTTTCTCCAATTCAACTACACTTGTAGCAGAAAAATCTTCAGAGCCACAGCATCAGCCGCTAATGGAAGAACAAGGTACACAATTGTTACCATGTGTCAAACAGAACACTCTGGACTCGCAGTCACAGAATTCATTACAAACATCAACACAGCTGTTTCCATCAGTACAATCCAACAACAACAAAATAATATTAGCAACAGCGAGTAGCAGCGGCATTGGCAATGCAAATAATGAAAGTATTTGTGCTTTGGACTCCACCGCCACTGCGATCTCCGCTACTACACAGACAGCGACCGCCTATAGTGGGAGTTCATTGGGGCATCATCATCTACAGCAACATAATAACATGCATCAAGTGGGTGCACATATTTTAGCTTCCCAAAACCAGCATTGTGAAAATTCGGCATCATGCAGAAACAGCACAATTTTTCCTACTGCAGGCTTCGCTCAACAGACCCAGCCGCAAGCTATAGAGAAGCTCTCCCGTCCGATGGCTTTTGATAAGGTGAGTAGCTGTTTTGAAGTAAAGAGGCTAACTTAAACACATCAAGTAATTAAAGCTACATTTCTACTTCTTACATATTTTAAGCTTTAATATATTAAATAAATATGATTAAACAGATTTTTAAGAGGAGTAGGGTCGTTTTGTTGTCCACAACACGGAACAATAATAATTTGTTATTTGTTATTTGGTCATAATGTTGTTACTTTGCCAATCGAGTATGCGCTAATGACAAAATGGTTAAACGATAGTTCAGACTGCGAACTTAAAGTTTTTTGAGTCCACGTTGGTCAAAAATTAAATGTTATGTTATTTTTTTGATTCTTATTATGTTTGTACCCTTCGACCATTGAAAATGGTCAAAAAAGGGTATACTAATTTTGTACAAATGTATGTAACAGGCATAAGGAGGCATGGCAGACCCCATAAAGTATATATATTCTTGCTCAGGATCAAGAGTCGAATGAGCCATGTCCGTCTGTCTATCCGTCTGTATGAGACAACAGATCTCAGCTATTATAAATGCTAGACACCAAATTTGGCATGGGAGTTCCAAAACATCATTATTCTTATTATAAAGAGGGAGTCTCCCAGCGGGAAAGGCGCGAGGCACTGCGACCATGTTGATCTTTTGTACCTTAAATGCTCTCCCTATCTTGACAATAGCTATTCTGCTTCCCTAATGAAGGCTAATAGGTCTTGCGAAATTCACATGCAGATGATTCCTCCTTGTCCATACCAAGGCCGGGCAATCACATAAAATGAACATTTTGTCGTCCTCTTTGGAGAGCCTGCGGTCCGCATCCGAGGACAAGCGCATTTTGGTGAGGTGAGAAATTTACCAAGTGGTGGCCACTAAGGCAGCCAACCAGGAGGTAGAGGTCCCTCCTGGAGAGTAGCTTCGTCCTTCGATCAACTGTGGGACTGGTAAGCTCTTTAGTCTGTCGCATCCCTTGCACCCCAGGTTTGCACCATGGAGGGAATAGTTGACCACCCCACGCCATAGAAGGGCTCGGGGCCAAGCTGGGGGGCCGATGACCTAGCCCTCGCTCAGTTCATCCTCCAGCTCGTTGGCATGGAAGCCAGAGTGTACAGGTACCCAAAGAAGGTTAACTTTATTCTTTTTCGACAGCCTCTGGAGACAGTTTCAGCAGTCAGCCACCATACGTGAGCTTACTTTTTTTGAGGAGAGGGCTAGTATGGCCGCTTGGCTGTTCGAGAAATTATAGATAATCGCTCCTCCAATCCCCTTCTCAAGGATAAGACGGCAGCAGAACTAAATGGCATGAACATCGGATTGAAAAACTGTGGGCCAGTTGCCCATAGCAATCGAGGTTTTGGAGTTGGGACCATATAACCCAGCTCCAACCCCCTGATCAGTATTCGACCCGTCGGTGTACCAATGTATAATTTTGCACCAAAGAGAAACTCCTTGGTCATAGAATTTTATCTGGTGCAGATCTCTAAGCCAGGAATATCTTTGATTAAACTAGCATGCCCGTATTCGGTAAGAAGGAGCTTAATTCTAAGAAGGCAGCGGAGACAGATTCAAAATTGATTCCATTGCCGCGGTGGGACAGGTGCAAAGTGCACCCGTCAAAGAAAGACAGAGTAGCCTATGCAGTTTAGTGCATTTGCTGATGGCAGTGACCTGCGTAACCTTTAGCCACCACAAAATAGCTGCAAAAGTTACGATCGGTCTTACCATCATCTCAAATAACCACCGAATGGTGCATGATTTGAGACCCCATTTTTAATCAAAGAGTCTTCTGCATACCCACATGGCATGAGTTGACTTTGATAAAGTGTTGTTTTGGTGGGAGTTCCAGTTTAGTCGTTTGACAAGGGTTACCCCTAGATATTTGACCTCTTTGGAAAGTCCCAAAGGAGAGCCGCCAATGTGTAATTCACCAATGTCAATGGAGTATCGCTTAGTGAAGGGAAAATTGATTGCCTTTTGTGGATTGATGCTTAGACCTAAATCTTCGCACCATCTACTAACCGTGTTCAGAGCTGATTGCATCATCGGTATTGGCATAGTTCCCGTCCATTACGAGAGCCAGGTCATCGGCGTAGCCAATCGCTTCCACGCCCTGTTCAGCAAGTAAAGATTGTAGTTCGTCAACTACTAGGGTCCAGAGTAAAAGGGATAAGACCCCTCCATGGGGACACCCTTTAACCGAACTAATATAGGCGGTCGTTGTGTCCAAGGTACAGGAGATAGTCCGGTGTTTGAGCATAGCATCAATCCACCGGACTATGGGACGGTCAATGTTTCTACGGGCAGAGATAGACCCGTAGCCGGTGTTATCGAAAGCACCCTCTATATTAAGAAAAGAGCACAGAGCAATGTTCGTGGATACGAAGGCTATTTCGATTTTACTCAATAATTTGTGCAGAGCAACCCCTGTCGATCTACCGGCTATACACGCGATTTGCGTATATAGGTGCAGAGGGTTATTTCCCTGCAGAGAGCACCAAATGTGCAAGTCTAAAAGCCTTTCCGAAATCTTGAGCAGAAAGGAGGTACGACTGATCGGCCGATATGACTTAGGCTGGTCAAGACAACTATTCCCCTGTTTGGGAATAAATACCACATTGACTCTCCTCTAAGACTATGTGTATGGAATGGGTATGTGTCCTTACGTGAACGTAGCTCGAAAAAGGCCGACCAGCGGATCAAGGATGTGATTCAGGAATTATTTGAGAAGGGCTGGAAAGATTTGGCTTTGAAGGGAGCGAAGGAATCTATAGCCCATTTGACCTTTTCAGGGTCAAAGATGGTTCCAGAAAGACTGGCTCCACGTGAGTCCGATGACAAGGTGGCGTCAACGTGACTGGAGAGGTCTGGGTTCGCCCCCGTACCTGGAAAGTGAACTTGTAATAAAAGGTCAAGTGCTTCCCTGCGATCTTGAGTGAAAGAGCCGTCTGCTCTTTAAAGTAGCTCTTTTTCAATAGTCGACCCTTTGGCTAATACCTTGTGGAGTTTCGATGCCTCTGGCAGCGATTCAATGCTACCACAGTAGCTGCGCCATGTATCGCGTTTGGCACGTCTAATGTTCTTGTTATAGTTTGTGGGAGGATCTCTATGGACGTCCCAACTGTCGTGGTTAGCTCTGGCCTTGTTGAATAGACTTCTAATCTTCCTTCTTTGAGAAGACAGCTCTTCCTTCCACCATGGAACTTTACGGTTGACCTTTAAGGTTTTCCGGACTGAGCTGCCTTCCCCCTTTTTAGTAAAACGCAAACGCACAACTCAGTTTTTGTCTTTAATTTATTCACACTTGACGTTAGTAGCGTAAGCCTTTTTCTGACTCTGACTCCGTTTGCGATCTGCCTCTTCGTATGTTGCTAGAGAGCCGATGTTGCGAAACAGACAGAACGAACGACAACTTAAGCATGTTTATATACAATGTTGATACAACAAACTTACTTACACTGTTGATATAACAAACTTATATACTATGTTGATATAACAAACTTATATATGTACAATGTGTGCGCATACTATCTACATACCCTAGCCTACTACAATTCGGCCATCCTGACATTTAAGATCCCCTGATCTTATCGAAATTTTCAACTTATAGCTATTACATGGTCTTTAGTCTATATTTGGTTAATTTAAACAATTTTCTTACACTTAATTGTACAAATTTATTTTCTACTCCCTATCCAATGTTTAATATTTTGACTACTTCAGACACCTTGATATGGATTACGTGCCAATTGAAAACCTTCAACATCTTTAATCAAAAACCTATCATTTTTCAATACCTTCTCTATTACATATGGACCCTTATGTTTAGGTTTAAGTTTTCTAGCAACTCCTCCTGTACTATCGAAATTCTTAAGCATAATATTATCTCCTACTTTGTACTGCGTACTTGTTTTCTTCAAACTATTATATCTTTTTTCATTATCACTCTATGCTCAAGTCTCTTAATTCACTAAAATTATCTAACTCTTCTAATTTTTGTCTTAACTTATCAATAACTTTCCCCTTTTACTCAATTCCAAACAACATCTTGCTCGGAGATTGCGCTATACTTCTTTGTTTTGTATTATTCAGCCACATTGGTATCCTTAAAAATTCAAACTGCCCTAAAGGTGTCATAAACGAAGTGTATTTAATTAATTCCTTATCTACAAAAAAATGAAAGTAGCCATGTTTAAGATCTAACTTCGAGAATATCGTTTTATTCACTAACTTGTCCAACAAATCATCAATCAACGGTAGAGGATAATTATCTTTAACCATCGTTTTATTGAGTTTTCTGTTATCAACACATAACCTTAGATCTCCTGTTTCTTTTTTACTAACACTATTGGAGATGCATACTCTGATTCACTCGGTTTAATGATTCCGTTTTCTAAATACTCATCTAAAATAATCTGCAACTTTTCTTTTTCGGTATATCCTAATCTTCTCGGCGAACAACTAAACGGTTTCGAGTCCTCTAATCTTAGTTGCATCTCACAGCGAATCTCTGGTTCTTTCGGTCTTACTTTATTAACATAAAAATTTTCTACTAACTCGGTAAATTGGCATCTCACATTATGATCTATCTGGTCATCTATTTTATAATCAATTGAGTTATTTATTACATTAATTTCAAACAATTCCCTCTCCACTGTGCTTATTTCAAAATTTGCAGCTTTTCCTAATCTTGTCACTAATCATTTTCTTTTCACTACTACCCTGACTAACACTATCGCTAACTGTTTTATTATTATTGAACATATTTGCTTCTTCTAACAATTTATCGGCTTTATTATTATTTCGACTTTCAATTTTATCCACTGTAATCATTTTCAAGGTGTCCAAATTCAAATTTAAATTGCATGCGTCCATAAAATCTCTTCCCAAAACTACGTCATAATTCATAGACTCGTTTGCCACAATTATTAAATTAAAGTGTATCTTATCAAAATTTTTCATAACGTAACACAATACTTTCCATATGTTTTTAAGGAACTATTATTTAATCCATGAAATTAACTTAAAACTGGTAATTCAATAACATCGTTTGGTACTTTACTAATTTTAATGAACGAAATTGGGCTTCCCGTGTCTATGAGGCATGCTGTAATTAATTATACCCTTCGACCATTGAAAATGGTCAAAAAAGGGTATACTAACTTTGTGCAATGTATGTAACAGGCAAAAGGAGGCGTGGCAGACCCCACAAAGTATATATATTCTTGCTCAGGATCACTAGCCGAGTCGATTGAGACATGTCCGTCTGTCTGTCCGTCTGTCCGTCTGTCCGTCTGTCCGTCTGTCCGTCTGTCCGTCTGTTTGTTTGAGACAACGGATCTCAGCTATTAAAAGAGCTAGAGACTCCAAATTTGGCATGGAGGTTCCTATATTTCCCAAGCAGACAAAGTTTATTTCAAATGTTTGATGCCACGCCCACCGCCCCCGCAAATCGGTAATTTGCGATTATTAAGCAAACTATTAAACTTATAAAGTTCTGCTTTAGTATGTATAATGCTAAATGACATATGAACAAATTCTCCAAATTACAATCCGATCGGACCAATAACACAGAAGTTATTCAAGTCAACGTTTTCAGTACAAATGTACGAGCAGCAGCCTGCGCGCTACTTTAGCAGTTGACGTCGACGTCACTCTTAACGTGCGTCGCTGTGTGAGTGTGAGCGAGAAAGCTATATATAGTAGAAGTATTTGTGCAAAATTTCTGTTTGAAATTATTAGTGTGGTTACACGTTTGAAACGGATTTTAAAAATTGGGAGAAGGGTATCCTACTGTCGGGCGTTCGACTGTAGCCATATCCACTTGTTTTGTTTTAGAATAGTTCATAAAGTTAATTTCAAAATATCTTACATAATTGTTGCCCTCTCCATTCTTGTTTTTCGGGCACGTTGCTACAAAGTGCCCCATCTCACCACATAATAATCACATAACACGATCCTTTTTCGCACTTTGGCTTCCTGCACTCCTTGGCCCAGTGTCCTTTTGAGTTGCAATTGAAACAGCGCGAGAGTATGCTGCTATTTTTGTCCACCGACGCCGCCTTCTTATCTGCTTCGTATACTTTCGGTAGCTTCACTTCTGCAAATGCTCGCTTTATGTGTTGAACATATGTAAAAAATTGAATACGAGCTTGGTTACGTAGCATTTGATTTGGAATGCCTTCAATGAGGAGCCCCAACAATTCGTCCTCGTCCATATTTGCCATGTTCAAGCATCACCTTATCATCTGCATAATTAACAAAGCTTGCGCCCGCCGTCCATTTTCGATCCTCAAATTTTCGCCTTGCCTCTAATTTTGACTTCTTCTCGCCAAACATCGATATTAGCTCAGCCACCAACTGCTCCGTTTGTAGCAATACACGCGCCGGATCTGCATGCAACCACATGCATGCTTTGCCTTTTATCTTGCTGACAATCAACATCTTCATAAACGGTTCATTTACTCCATAAATGCTGGCTATGTACTTAACTTGTGTGATCCATTTGCGTGCACATGCATCTCCCGAAAACTCGTTTAATACATCGGTTGCCATGCGCAATAATAAATCCATATTTTGCTCAGCTTGTCCCACTGTATTTCGTTTTTCCTCGCCGCCTTTTTTATTGACAGCTTTGGAAACTTTGTTGCCAGCGCCGCCAATTTCATCATTCCTTCCAGTTTCGTCTATTCTATTGCCGACTGCAATGCCTCGCCCCTCTCTGTCGCCGTCTTGGTTGTCCCGCTCGTCGCCGTCTTTGTTGTCTTCCTCGTCGCCATCTTTGTCGCCATCCTCGTCGCCGTCTTCGCTGTTGCTCATTTCATTTTCGTCGCTATTCCCGTTGCCGCCGTTGCTGTTGCGCACGCCGCTTCTGCCGCTATTTTCGCCGTTACTTTTGTTGTTGCGCTCGGTACTGTTCTCATCGCCGTCTTCGTTGCTTTCTCCAGCTTCGCTGCCACTCTCGTTGTCTTTGTGTTCTCCGTCTTGTCCGTTATTCATTTTGCCTTTTTGGAAACCTTTACCGTTGCCTTCGTTGAAATTTTCGCAAACGTCGTTTAAAAATAATATCAATTGATTTCGCTTCTCGTTTGTTAATTTGTTTAAACGCAAAATCAATTCTCTCTTTGTTCCTCTGGTTGGCTCCTTTAACACGCTCAACCACCTTTTTATTTGCGCCCTTGATACACTGTTTATATTCATTTTTAAATGTTTGTATTTTTGTTTTTATTATTATTTTAATTTGGTCGTGATCGACCCACTTCTGATATTGTAGGGGTATAATATATATCCCCCTTTTTAGTAAAACGCAAACGCACAACTCAGTTGTTGTCTTTAATTTATTCACACTTGACGTTAGTAACGTAAGCCTTTTTCTGACTCTGACTCCGTTTGCGATCTGCCTCTTCGCATGTTGCTAGAGAGCCGATGTTGCGAACAGACAGAACGAACGACAACTTAAGCATAATGTTTATATACAGTGTTGATACAACAAACTTACTTACTATGTTGATATAACAAACTTATATACAATGTGTGCGCATACTATCTACATACCCTAGCCTACTACAGAAGGATGTAATTAGCACATCTTGGAGCAGGTTGGGAGCAAGTTCAATCTCACTGATAGAGTTTGGCATGTTGATCAACAGGTCTGCTTTAAAGGCCACAGGGGTTTTAAAGAGTTCCTAGTTTGTGTTTTTGGGACAGAAGGAGCTCTGGCGGATCTCGACTTGACCAGGAAGGTCGAACCTGATGTGCTGATGGTCCGACAAGGTGGCTTCGTCTGTGACCCGCCAGTTGACAAGCAAACAATTGAGTTTCTGACTACGGTGTGATCTAAAACCTCTTCTCTAATGGCGTTAATGAGCGTGGGTTAGCACCCTACCTTAGCTACATCTAAATGACTACACATTAGATAATCTAAGAGAGAATCACCAAGTTTGTTGACGTCACTGCTCACCCAGACCGTGTGATGCGCGATGGCGTCACATCCGATCACGAGCGGCTTGTTGTTTTGGTGGCAAAAATCCACAAGCCGCTGAACCTCCGGGGGGGAAACTTCATCTACGTCGCCCAGGAAGTATGCATATGCGACGGACGCCCTCAGCTGTGGCTACCTTCATAGCCGTAGCCACCAGGTCTGAACAGCTATTGGGCGAGAAGGCCGCACTTGCGAACTCAGCGTCCAAGGGAGTCCGTGGCCTGCCCGGGACCCCCAGAGTACCAGGGCCAATGCCCGCGGTAGTAGGGGTGGTTGTCGGGGTCGGCCGTGAAGGCATCGCCCTGGGTGGATGCTGCTGAAGTCGCATCAGACTTTTCTTGATTCGATAATTTATCCATGATTTTGGACCCATGAGTAGGCGGGAAGGGGAGGTCGCCCGCGTACCGTCGTAAGTCTAGGTGAAACTGGAGGACGACAGGTATCCAAAATCCGCATACTAACGACCGGGCTACCCCCCAGACATGCATGTCTTGGCGTATGCTGTTCTGCCTTGGATTGGGGTGATTTATAGATTCACAATCTTCGTCTGAAAACAATTAGTCAGCACCCCTAGCGGAGACATGACCGAGCTAGGGGCCTGCTTACAGCCGCCCTCACGTGGAGAGTGTAGCCGCACTTCCGACAGTAGCAGCAAGGACGGCACGTACTTCAGCCAAAATTATGGTTACATGTGGTTCCCCTTGCTACCTCTGACGGCTGACGGCCTTCCTAAATATCATAGGCAGATCAAGTTTATGTCAAACTAGCGACCCACCCCGGCATCGCGCGGGTGCAATGCTGATACTAAAAACACTAAAGAAAAACTGTGAACGTTGTATATAAAAACATAGCGGCCCGCTAAGGCTTTGCACGGCGTACACAACACACAGAAGTCGTTGAAGAAAAAAGTCGTTGAATAACTTAAACAAAGATTTTAATTAAATTAAAAGTGCTTCACTACATAGTCGGAACTTATAGTTTATATTAAATGAACAATATATTCAAGGTATTTAATTGGTTAAGGATTAATGCTGTATTGCTTAAAATCGCTTCGAAAATTAGGCATTATTTGTCGGAAAAAGTCAATGACAAAAAAATGAATTGTGGGTTATCCATAAGAGATAGGCATATACCATCGCGGACTTTTTTGTAGACCTTTTCAATGTGTACAATACTTAGTACATTATTTTGTTAAAACTCGTAGGGTTCAGCCGGCATTTGCAAAAAAATGTAATTATTTACGACATCACATTAGAAACAGCAGAGGGTATATTAATTTTAGCCAGAAGTTTGCAACGCGCCTTAGGAGACATCTCCGACCCCATAAAGTATATATATTCTGAATCAGCATCAACAGAGGAGTCGAAAGTCCGTCTGTCCGTCTGTCCGTCCGTCCGTCTGTTGCAACACAAACTAGTCTCTCAGTTTTTGAGCTATCTTCATGAAACTTGGCACACAAGCTTCTTATTGCTGTACACTGTAAATAAGTCGGAACGATCCAGATTGGAGCGATATATCGTATAGCTGCCATAGAAACTACTTGTATTAATAATCTTTGCTCACACGCATGCATGTATGCATGTGTGAGCTTCGCATGCATGTATTGTATTCATGCACGCATAAGTACAGCATGCAAAACATCTTAAAAGGCAAAATTTAAAACTTAATATAAAATAAATTAGATAAATATTAATATATGGGAAATAATTGAAAAATGTATATGCTTTTGAAATAAAAATGTAAACAAATATAAAATACAACAAAACGTAAAAAAATTATAATAGGTAAATTCCTTTTTCGCCGTGGGGATTCGAACCCAGGCCGTTTGCATAGGAGTCCGTCATCCGAACAACTAGACCACCGTCGCACAGTGTGGGAAAATCAACATTTAGCGGGATTTAATTATTTTCTTTTATTTATTTGACTGATATACCTTGATTAAAACTAAAACATTGTTTTTTTACATTGTTATGTATTATTTCATATTTTAAATACAAAATTATTTTATTGGAATCATAAAAAAATACAATTTATTTCAAAACAAACAAAAACAAAAAAATCGAAATTACAAAACAAAATAACAATAAAATTATTATGAAACAATAAAAAAGGATTTAATCATTTTCTATTGATAAGGCCAATAATTGCAAAACGTCATGCTCCATAGGACTCCGGGATCTTTTGGGAACATTTCGCAAGCTGGCAAGGAATGGATCCGAAGATATTAACAATCTATGTATAAGATCGGTATACGTATCGATTCTTGATGTTTTCCGAGTGAACATTTCCCTAAATCTTCTAACATCCTTATTCCTTGCCTCTTGCGCTTCTTCCGATAGCTGTCCAATTGGGAGAATGCATGATGCTATGACATCTTTTCCATGGTATAAGACTTTATGTACAGAGACCGGCATGTTGTACCAAGAGTATTCTTTTAAATACATTTTCCTGGTTTCTTTCGTGTACTCATCGAAAGCCGCTACATTAATAGGAAACCCTGACCCTAAAGTTTCCAAAATGATGAGGAATCTGTGTATGATTTCTAGATTAAGACCTGTTATTTCAGCAGTAATTTCTGAATTTCTAAAAAAACGCCTGGCGGTATTCCCGTCATTATTGTTGCCTGCTTGTGGGGTTGGGACGTCTATCAGTAAACCTAGTTTTTCTCTGAATTTTTTTTGAATAAATTCCTTTCTGGCTTTAACCTTTAATTTTATCTCACAACCTCTGGCTTGCCATACTTTAACATCAAGCCTGTAAGCCACATGAAGTAAACATTCCATGAATCGAATCCATGAATGCAATGGAGATAATCCGAAACTCATGGCTTGTTCGTTTAAGGGCTTCTTTAAAATGATTTCTGGCATGTTAATTTCCGAAGGTTTGGCGCCACATATGTAACATGTTTGAGTTGACGCTACGTTAGATAAGGGACTACAAATTTTGCCATCTATCATGGTTAGCAGAAATACTGGTTTCACGATTACATAGAAATTGTCTACTTTAATTTTAACGGGCTGAAGCATTTCAATTTCTTTTTTCACCAAAGTCACTTCTTCGTTTATCAATTCAGTGGTTTATTTTTTAAAGTTCAGCCTAATTGGGCGGCAGTATCTTGTAGATGAAGGTGCTGGATTTTGCCAAACTATAATTTGTTTACCTCCATCAACTTTATAATTTAATTGAATAGGCACCATACAAGTGCTGAAAAGGTTTTCGTCATTACCGTCTGACGATGAAAATTTTTGCTTATATTTTTTTTGCTGCGCTCCATCACAACCCCATTTTATTAACAACGTTAACTCCTTTTCTCCCATTTTAAGGTCATTTATTGAGTTCAGTGGTTCTTGTTGGGCAAGGCATAATCGCTGGATAGTATTAGCAATTAAGGATTGAACGTTGCATGCTGCTAAGGACTCCGTGACAGTCATTTCAGCATAACATTATTTTTTACACTCCTTAATGTTATCATAGGAAGGTAAAAGATTTTTTACGACTTTATTAATTGTTTGACGTATTGTGTCATATTGATTGACAGATAAATTAGCATCTTGAATCATACTCAACGCTTCTTCAGTAGATATGCATGGTTCCCTTAAATTTTGATTTTGAAAATTTTTTAATTTGGTACCTTTATTTGGAGGATTTACTGTTAATTCTTTAACAATTGCAGCAGAATTGCGTTTACCTTCCTTAAATAGGTTAGCTTGGTTGGCAACTGCAATTTCATCAGGGCTAGTAGAATCAATAAGATTTCGTACCTTTCTTCTTTTGGTCCGATCGCAGCAATCCTCAAAGTTTTTTCTTGGTCTCCCAGGCTTCGACAAAGAAGAAATTTCTTGCGATGCCGTGGGCGATAATATCTAATTTCCACTCAACCAAACTTTATTTTTGTCTAAAAAGCGTTTCTCATTACGATAACATTGATTCCATTTAACTTCGAATTGCAAACACAAATTTTTTAAGAAAGCTTTTAAGTCTTTTTTAGAACTTTCAGAAATGTTAATTAAATGATAATAATGAAAAAAAAATCACAAACAGCATCCAAACGCGTGTTTTTGTCACTTGCAATCCAAATATCATAAATTTGTTTTTTTGTTAATTCGGTAGACATTGTGAAAAATGAAAAAAAGTGTATGGGTGCTGCAAAAATGCGCAAGATATTTTAACGGAATATAGAAGCCAGCACTGAATCTTCCTTTTCTCAAAGTTTCGAGCTCAAACTATTTTAAGAAACTAAAGTTTATCTCCTTTAAACTCACAATTCAATTGAAAAAGACCAACGAAAAAGATGTGTTGCTTAGATAAGGATTGTGCTTAAAGTACCATTTAAATAAAGCTCTACTTTTGTTTACCGTTTCTTAAAGAAACGTTGATTATAAAAATGCAAAAAAAAAAAAACAGGTTTAGCTCGAGCTTCGCTGAAAATAAGTACCTGAATTCAACGGAATTTTACTGTTTTACACTGGGTGACAAACAGATTTCGCTAAGTACCTTTTTTAGATTTAATATTTGATATCTAGTGCGACAACTAGAAAAAGTATTTATATTATAATTATAAACATTTAATTAGGTATTCAAAAAAATTTGTTTGATCAAATTTAGTGAAAGTTGAAAAATGTACTTTTGTACAGCTAAATTGCAAAATTCTCACACTGTGCGTCGCTGCGCTCCGCGCACGCTAAAATTGCATACTCGTATATAGACCATTAGCTCAAATGTGTCATATTGTCTTGTACAACAATAACACTTGTACTGGATTGAATGAGATTATGTGTTGAAATTTGATAAATGAAACTAAATTTTATAATGATGAAAAAAAAACTTTAAGAAGCGAAAAAATAAGGCAATTAAATCTCAACCACTTCTTCTGAGGGTTGAACCTTTATCTCTTCTTTGTTCGATTGCCGGTGGCTCAACACGTTTGACTATCGCCGCAGCTATTGACTGTGCGGCTAAATTACTATTTCGATCTCATACTCACACATAACCATTTTCGCATTAAAAAGATCGAAAACGCACATGGCTGGCAGCAGCTTGCAGGCAAGGCATCACAAATCAATAGAGAACGTTAACTTACGTAACTTCTATGTTTATTATCCGATCGGGCTGCAATATAGAATAAGTTCACAATGTTTTAATCTAGATGTATGCCAAAGCAGAAAGTTAAGACTACAATACTTTGCTTAATAATCGCATAAGAAAACTAATTTCTGATTTACAGGGGCGGTGGGCGTGGTACCCAAAATTTGAAAATGACGTTTACTGCCTAGGCTATACATGAATCTTTCTGCCCAATTCTAGCTTTTTTAATAGCTGAGATATGTTGTCTCATACAGACAGACAAACAGACAGACATGGCTGGATCTACTCGGCTAGTGATCCTGAGTAAGAATATATATACTTTATGGGGTCACAGATGTCTCCTTCTGCCTGTTACGCACATTCTGACAAACCTAATAGACCATATATTTTTTTAAAATCCATGGCCTAACTAGAATCGGTTGGGCTTGCAAAAGAACCTCAAGAGGCTTACACAGTTGATGAGTAAGATCTCAGTGGAAATCCTCACAGGGTTATTTGCGAATTACTATAGGCTCTGAACACACCAAAACAAACCTGGTATATGCATATGTAACAATGACTCAGCGAATTAAAGTCTAAGCGCCGGAGCATGACTTACAAAGATTTCTCATTTAACGATACATTTATGTTTTTATACCTAAAAATATTAAACACCTGTTAAAGGGTACTTGAATGGGGTGGGTAATAATAATTGTTAACAGTAAATAATTCAAAAATACAGTAGAATCCGGCTTTCAAGGGACCGACGATCTTACGTCGTTATACCCGGTAGTCGCACTAACAGAAAAGTGAAAAATAAAATTTTTTCTTTGTTTATTTTATGGATGCCATGTTCGTAATATGTTTTGATATAAAACAAATGAATTTTTAAATCAAACAAAAAATTTGACTCAATTGTTGTGTGGCTCACGCAGAATTCTCTAACGTTGCGCTCACCGGCTTCAAAGCGCCGAATAATTTGAATATTTTCTTCGACGGACGAAGCACTTTCGTCTTAAAGACATTTTGTGGGCCTAACTAATGCACAAATTTTGAGCGTAAACTGAATGAGCTCATTATGCGCATCTTGTGCATTAACTCACATTTGGCGAATTTTAGGATTATGTTTTATTGGAAAAAGCAGAAAAAAATATAAATATAACGGGACATCTCATGTAATATAGGGATGAGGTCTGCACACGCACGATGTTATCATTTTTGTGACGTCGGTCACTGATAGTTACATACATTTCTAACAGATTCGATTGATGCTTAAATTTGTTGGCATTATTTTGCTGTATTTTTTTTTTTTGGCACGTCGCAATATCCGGTTGAATTATGAAAAATCTGACGATATACCGACGGTATACGCGGCTTGTCGCTAAAAGCGGAGACGTACTAACCGGAGGTCCTTTCATATAACTTTGTATGGGGACCAACCAAGCCATCGAGTTTTCATGGCTATAACCGGACTGACGCTATAAGCGGAGTCGTTATAACCGGATTCTACTGTATGTGTTTTCATGCAAATCCCCTTTTTGTCCGATCCTAACTATGAAATTGTACAGGCATAATATTTTAATTGATGAAAATCTGTGTGGTAAGCTCTCTTGAAAACTAACAAAAATCATCCGATAGGTTGTATGGAAACTGTGAATTGTTTTGGTACGATCTGACTCGTTCCGTTATATACAGCATGTAGCAATAAGAAGAATGTCTACCAAGTATCATTAAGATATCTTTAAAACTGAGGGAGCAGATCGCGTTGAAGCAGACGGACTGACGAACGCTCCTTGGTATAAGCTCCTTGGTCTACTGGATCCCTGGTCGAAAGAGTCACTAGTGTTCGGTCATCCTCTCAGCCCTGGTTTTTACAAGGGATGACACGGTTTGAACCCTACCTAGATTCCTCTCCACCAGCTAGTTGCCCTTGATACAAGAGTGTCTAGATACCCAGATGCCATAATAACTTTGTTTTACGATTAAATTCGTTAAAGGCAGTTCCAGCAGCCAAACGCGAGCTCACTCTTATAGTATAGGTCTTGTACGGCCAACTGGCTGTCAGAAAATATGTTTATGTTCACTATTCGAATCCCTTTATTATGGATTAGACGGAGGCAGAACTCAGAATGGGAAACTGTGGCCTATTTTTCCCATTGTTCGAAGCCCCTGTTCTGACCCAGTGGTATACAATAAATGTCAGTGACCTGCGTTACCTTCAATAGCAGTGTAGTTAGGTGGGTCTAATCATTGAAAACAAGCACCGAGTGATGCAGGATTTAAAACCCCGGATTCTAGCACAGAATCTTAAACGGGCCCACATGACATAAGTTGCCTCGGTTATGCTATTGATTAGATGAAAGTTCCACTTTAGGCTTTTATTTCGAATTACACCTAGATATTTGACTTCTGTGCTCTAGTTATCTTGATTAACACGTTTAATATTATTGTTGTAATTAGTAAGAGCGTCCCACTTGTGGTTTGATTTGGCTAATTAAAAATATTCCCCCTTTGTGCCGTCAATTCCTTGTTCCACCATTGAAGTTAGCGGTTAACGTTAAATGAAAAAGTTTAAAGACAAAAGCTGCACATGTATAAAGACTTTGGCATGCTTCAGGTAGTTGTTCTTTATTGTTTAATTGTCCGTTCTTAATGTCTCACCACACTGTTGAAGCTATTAGGAGGTCATTGACAGTTGCTTCACGTTGTTGCTTCACGATCTCAAAGGATACGAAGCTCATTGTTTTTTCCTTCTGGAAAATGTGGTTGTTAGACTCATTTTCGGTTTTAAGTCCATGGCTTCAACAAAAAATACTGGTCTTTTGTGTTTGTCGGAATGTGCGTGATAAGATAAGCACAAAGAACATAAGGTTTATATATTCTTGTTCAGGGTCACTAGCCAAGTTGATTGAGCCTTGTCTCTCAATCTGTCAATGAACACACTGATATATCTTTAGCTATGATAAAACCTAGACATACCAGATTTAGCATGAAGGTTATATCATAGACAAAACGGGTTTATTTTAAAGTCATTTAGGTAGTATCTACAAACACCACCTCATAGTCCTTGGCGACTTTAACATACCTGAGTGTAGTTGGACACCAAGTGATGAGGCAAATTTCCTGTTGCCCTCACAACAACACGATCTTATTGACGGCCTGCATGACATTTCTCTGGTGCAGGTCAACCACATACAAAATTTTTTTAATCGAACACTCGATTTATGCTTTGTCTCCGATCAGAGTATGGTAACTCTGACTAGAGTCCACCCACTTACCCAACCAGAAGATCCCTATCATCCTACGTTCGAGGTTGTTTTTGAAACTGGTTTAAACGTATTGGATAAAAAAGTTACGCCGTGTAAGAGAGCACGTTGTTTTCGTAAAGCCGATTTTGATAAAATTAATTACTTAATTTCAAGTTATGACTGGTCTAATTTTTATAAATGTAACAATATGGATATGGCTCTTAATTTATTTTATAAAACATTAAATAACTTCTTTGACATTTGTGTGCCCTTTTCTTATCCGAGGCATTCGAGTAAGCCCCCATGGTTTACTAAAGAACTATCCAGTCTTAAAAATCTAAAGTCTAGACTCTTTAAAAAATATTCTAGAAGTTATTCCTGATCTATTTTCTCAAGATATCTTATTGCTCGGTCTAATTTTGTTGCTCTCAACGCTACATGCTACAAAAATTATTTGACTAATTGCGGGATTCAGTTCCGGCAGAATCCCAGACAGTTCTATAATTTTGTTAACATGAAGCGTAAATCATCTGCCTATCCATCTATGCTATCGTTTGATGGTGCAAATGCAAACACTGACCAGGACATGGCTGATCTGTTTGCAAAGTTCTTTCAAACGACCTACTCAATTTCAACACGCGATGTAAATTCTTATCCTTTCACCATTCCCAGTTCAAATGGCATTTTCGCCCCACAATTAAACGAAAGTTCGATTTTCAGGGATTTATGTTCAATAAAACCAGTTTTCTCACCTGGTCCTGACGGAATTCCTAGTTGCGTACTTCGATACTGTGCCGATCCTCTATCTAAGCTGTTGCTCAAACTTTTCTCGCTGTCCCTAAAAACTTCCACCTTTCCTTCCATATGGAAGGAATTTTTCATTTTACCGCTTCACAAGAAGGGCAGCAAGTCTGATGCTTTAAACTATAGAGGTATCTCAAAATTATCGGCTATTCCAAAACTCTTCGAGAATGTCATAACTCCTCACTTGCAGCATTTCTGTAGATCTGTCATATCTCCTTATCAGCACGGATTTTTAAAACGTCGTTCCTCCTCGACAAATTTACTTGAGCTTACATCCTTTATAATAAAGGGCTTTCAGAAAGATTTTCAGACTGACGTCATTTATACTGATTTCAGTAAAGCATTTGACTCAGTAAATCACTCCCTTCTTGCACATAAGCTAAGGTTTCTCACCAAATCTTTTAAGCTGGCATATAAGTTATTTGGCCAACAGAACACAAAGAGTCTTCTTTAAAAATTTTCTTTCTGACCCTATTCAAGTTACCTCTGGTGTTCCTCAGGGAAGCCATTTAAGTCCCCTTCTTTTTACGCTTTTCATCAATGACCTTCCTTCGGCCATACGTAACTCGCGTACTCTTATGTATGCAGATGATGTAAAGCATTGTTTTCAATTTAAAGATGCCTTTTAACAGTTGGTGTGGTGCAAACCTATTAATCCTGAACAGCTCAAAATGCAAGTTGATGACATTCTCTCGTGCCAGTCCTAAGTACGAATCTTACACTTTATGTGGTTGTCCTCTGGACAGAATTTCCTCTGTGTACGCCTGGACTCGAAACTCAAGTTCTCCGAGCACATTTCTTTCATAGTCAATAAGGCTATGAGTGTACTCGGATTTATTAAGAGGTGGGCTAAGGAATTTAATGATCCTTATATAACTAAGACCCTTTATACCTCACTTGTGCGTCCTATTCTCGAGTATGGATCATGTGTTTGGTGTCCTCAATTTTCCGTACAAAAGAACTTTTTGATTTTCGCATTGCGTGGACTAAATTGGGATTCAAACTTAAGACTACCTTGCTATACTAACAGACTTCTTCTACTAAATCTACCTTCCTTAGCCAATCGGCGTACTATGCTGGGTGTGGTATTTATTAATAACCTTATTAAAGGCGACATTGACAGTGATGACTTGGTTAGCCGGTTACACTTTTCTGTCCCTTGCCGACTAACGAGAAATTATATTCCACTAACTCTTCCTAGTTGTAGGTCGAACTATGCCTTGCACGAACCATTCAGGGTATTATGTTCGGACTACAACAAATACTACTTTATTATATCTAACAGCCAATCGACTAATAACCTTAAACTTTCACTACTTTCTCACCTAGCTAGATGTTAGCGATCTCGCGACCTTCCTATTCGTTAACTGCGCTCCTCGGGCGTTACGAGCGCTTTAATCCATTAACACACTACTTTTGATCTGATTGGGTTTTTTGAGTTTCCCCAATCCTTTGCAACAAATGTTGGATCAACTAAAATTATCTTTTTATTCCCAGATTAATTAATTAATTAATTAAATAAATAATTAAATAATTAATAATAATAGAATAATTAAAAAAAAAATTTTTAAATAATATCCGTACTTTTAACTTAAATTATACTTATATTTTTAATTTAAATTTATATTTGTAATTTTATTTTATTTTAGTCTTTGAGTCGACTGCTCTTAGTTGACGTTAAATAAATAAATAAATAAAATAAATACTACTACCGCCCACGAGCATCGATTATAAGAAAAAGATTTGAAATGATAACATTTGATTTAGCATACACATACCATAGATGAAAGCTATTAAAGCCCTTCAGTCAAATTGCCATCTGATCGGACTAAATACACTCAAGTTATTAAAGTCAACGCTTCCAATGTAAATATATGAGGAAAACTGCTATAAGGGCACAACGCGTAGCTTTAATTCTGGCACGCGTCTATTTGCTTGATTGAGAGAGAGAGATGGCAATAGATGGAAGATGAGTTTGTCTACAGTCTGCTGTTCGGTTTTTAAACCCTTCGACCATTGAAAATGGTCAAAAAAGGGTATACTAACTTTGTGCAATGTATGTATAAGGAGGCGTGGCAGACCCCACAAAGTATATATATTCTTGCTCTGGATCACTAGCCGAGTCGATTGAGACATGCCCGTCTGTCTGTCAGTCTGTCCGTCTGTATGAGGGAACAGATCTCAGCTATTAAAAAAGCTAGAGACACCAAATTTGGTATGGAAGTTCCTATATATAATAGGCAGGTGAAGTTTATGTTAAATGTTTGATGCCACGCCCACCGTCCCCGCAAATCGGTAATATCTGATTATTAAGCAAACTATTAAACTTATAAAGTTCTGCTTTGGTATGTATAAAGCTATATGCCATACGAACATATTCTCCAAATTACAATCTGATCGGTCCAATGACACAGAAGTTATTCAAGTCAACGTTTTCAGTACAAATGTACGAGCAGCAGCCTGCGCGCTACTTTAGCAGTTGACGTCGACGTCGACGTCACTCTTAACGTGCGTAGCTGTGTGAGTGTCAGCGAGAAAGCTATATGTAGTAGAAGTATTTGTGCAAAATTTCTGTTTGAAATTATGGGTGTGGTTACACGTTTGTAACGGATTTTAAAAATCGGGAGAAGGGTATCCTACTGTCGGGCGCTCGACTGTAGCCCTACCCACTTGTTTTTAGTGTGTTACTAAAATATAATATGTTCATTACAATTAATTATGATGAAAAGTTTCGTATTGAAAAACCTAATTTTCAGATGGAAGTGTTAGTACGTGAGATGCAGGATCAGGAACATGGAGTGCCTGTCCGTCAACAGAAAATGTTTCTTACATCTATACCATATGCGTTTATGGGTAACTGAGTTATTTTATAAAAATGAAAGCCATACATACGTTTTTAAAATTTTTTGCAGGATATGATCTTATTGAGTGGTTGATGGACCGGTTACAAATAGAAGAATCGGAAGCTTTAAGCATTGCCAACCAGCTTTGTCTACATGGATACTTTTTCCCTGTTAACGATTCCAAGACGTTAACGGTAAAAGATGACTCTTCGCTTTACCGCTTTCAAACACCATATTATTGGCCGTGGCAACATAAAGCTCCAGATAATGTGGAGTATGCCATTTATTTGGCAAAACGGTCACTCCGTAACAAACAACGGCATGCTTTGGAAGACTATGAGGCCGAGGCTTTAGCGTCACTTCACAAGAATCTTAAAGGAAAGTGGGATTTTATTTCAATGCAAGCTGAAGAGCAGGTGCGTTTGGCGAAGGAGCGTAAAAAAGGTGATAAAATTGTTGGCGATTCGCAAGAGCGTGCCTTTTGGCGAGTTCATCGTCCACCTCTTGGCCAATTTACTCCACTTGAACCATGCCCAGTGCCATCACGAGATAGACAGGGTCTTAAATCTAGTAAAAAAAAGACTGTCGATGACGTTCAAAGAGAAGTGGGATATCTTGGAAAGTCCTTGAATCGAACGAGAATGAAGATGTCTCATGCCTGTAAATCTCTCGTTTGTTACTCGGAGACGTTCTGCGAGTACGATTTTTTCCTTCAGCCAGCTCTACCCTCTAATCCTTGGGTAACTGAGGACATTACTTTTTGGCAGTTGAATAGTACATTTGTGGATATTCCTACTGAAAAGCGTGTACGTCGTTGGGCTATTTCAATAGAAGAGCTTGTATCGGATCCTACAGGACTACAAGAGTTTACAAGTTTTTTGGAAAAAGAATACTCCCATGAAAATATACGTTTTTGGATTGCAGTAAATCATCTCCGTCGTTCTGCACACTCGCACGTAGCCCTCAAAGTAAATGAAATATATGAGTAAGTAACGTATTTTAAGCAGGATATATGATCAATTATTATTTGTATACTCATTTACAGAGAGTTCCTTAAGCCTGGCGCACCATGCGAAATTAACATTGACGGCAAGACAATGGATTGTGTTCTGAAGGGACTAAAAAATCCAACACGATTTACTTTCGATTCTGCCTCAGAACATATTTATATGCTGCTTTTAAAAAAAGATTGCTATCCACGATTTGTTCGCTCTGAGCACTATAAGCGTCTATTAGAAAGCGGTATACAGCCTTCTCACAAAAAGCGATTTTTTAACTTTGGTGGTGTTAGCGGAGCTAAAAAGAAAATGACAGCTGCCTTATCAAGTCAACCCATTCTTAGCGATCTTTCAAAGGGCACATTTGGTGCTACCAGCGGAATAGGATCCAATTTGCAGGCAGCAAATCCAGGAAATTTTTCACGACGACGTGGCAGTGACCGTAGCCTCACAGGTTCGGCTCATGAACTAGCCGTTATTGGTGTAAAAAAAGATGTTGGACCCAAAGTCCACCACTCTCACTCCCAAAATAATCTGAGTGAGACTCCTTACAGGTGAACTAAATTAATGGTTTTTGTTGTGTACATATAAAAGGCAAGGTAATTTGTTTGCGCACAAACACTCAGCCATTTTAAATTCAATATTAAAGCTATCTCAATAAAACTTGGCACACATGCTTCTTATAGCTGCAAGCTGTAAATATTGTGAGTCGAAAGGAACGGGATCGGGCCGATATAACATATCTTATATATGCCATAAAACCTATCGTCTGGTATTTGTTCATTTTTAATATATCACAATCAAACTTAATACATCAGATTTTATTTAAGTCAAAAAATCTGATAACTTTAATATATAACATAGTTCTTATAGGAAGAATTCGTTGGCATTAAAATATATATGTATGTATGTAAATAGTATTTTTATCATAAGAATTTATTTTTTTCTAGAAACAAACTCTCGATTTGAATTATTATCGTTAGAAAAAAACTAAAAGGTCAAGGTAGCCTTTTTCTTGTTAACGAATATACTGACTGTAGTCATAACAAATATTGCTTATAAATGTAAGTGTTTATACTCGTGTACCATTGAAACTGGTCAATAATGATACCTATCTGGTTAATAACATATAACATATGTATAGTATAGTATACAACAGCTGCCAGATACTCTTCTTAAAAAAAGGATAGACCAAAGCGAAAAAAACGGAAAATAAAAGGACAGAAAACAGGACAAAAGGTTTTCGATTGATTGATTTTGAAAAAAATGCTACTTGTATATGAATTTCAACGAGTTTTAAAGACAGCAGGCGCTGTCTTCATCCTTACGATCCCTGCCAACCCATTGTTGGAATCGTACGATTTCAGCTACGATATCCGAATTTTTGCTCATAAATTTATCCTGGGATATTTCTCAATTAATTCAAACTCGATTGCGTGGGAAAATGATTTTTACACAAATTTTGTGGTGATATTTCGATTATAAGGACAATTCAGCAACAATCAAAAAATTCTGTGAACCTTTGTAAAAAACAATTTATTAGGCACAAGGGACAGAATTCCGGACAGCATGAGTTTGAGATGAAAATGAAAAAGGATAGATCTGTCCGTAAAAAGGTTGACCTGGTAGCCCTGGTATATAAATATATATACTATATTTTAAGTGAAGATCACAAGCCAAGTGGATTGAGCCTTGATTATCTCAGTTGAAGACACAAAATCTGGCCTGACCTTTGCCATGTATGGATGAATCCACACCATACCCAATGGGTTATATAATACTATAAGCCAAAGTTAGAATTTCTATAAGTTAGAACTTTCTGCGTTTAAAAGAGTATACAGTAGAATCCGGTTATAGCGACTTTCAAGGGACCAACGATTTTACGCCGTTATACCCGGTAGTCGCACTAACAGAAAAGTGAAAAATAAAATTTTTATACCCTTCGACCATTGAAAATGGTCAAAAAAGGGTATACTAACGTTGTGCAATGTATGTAACAGGCATAAGGAGGCGTGGCAGACCCCATAAAGTATATATATTCTTACTCAGTATCACTAGCCGAGTCGAGTTGAGACATGTCCGTCTGTCTGTCTTTTTGTTTGAAACAACAGATCTCAGCTATTAAAAGAGCTAGAGACACCAAATTTGGTATGAATGTTCCTGTATATCCGGGGCAGAACAAGTTTATGTCAAATGTTTGACGCCACGCCCACCGCCCCCGCAAATCGGTAATTTGTGATTATTAAGCAAAGTATTGAACATATAAATTTACGATTATTAAGCAAAAAATAAAACTTAGAAAGTTCTGCTTTGGTACATATGTATAATGCTAAATGCCATATGAATGTATTCTCCAAAATACATCCGATCGGCCCGATAACACAGAAGTTATTCAAGCCAACGTTTTCAGTACAAAATATACGAGCAGCCGCCTGCGCGCTGCTTTGAGTAGTTGAAACTGACGTCGACGTCACTCTTAACGTGCGTCGCTGTGTGAATGCGAGCGAGAAAGCTATATGCAGTAGAAGTATTTGTGCAAAATTTCTGTTTGAAATTATGAGTGTGGTTTCACATTTGTAACAGATTTAGAAAATTGAGAGAAGGGTATCTTACTGTCGAGCGCTCGACTGTAGCCATACCCAGTCGCTTTGAGCAGTTGGAATGAGTAGTATGCTTAAGTTCATGACAATTCTTTTTGCGTGCCTTTTTGAGCTAAGTCTTTATGAGTTTAATAATCTTTGGGCTTACTCGATCTCGCTCACACAGACACGCGACGCGTCGCGACCTCGACGTCGACGTAAACTGCAGCTCATACCGATCATTTGTACTGAAAACGTTGACTTGAAGCACTTAGTCAACCTTTTCAGTACAAATGATCGGTACGTCGACAACTTTGTGTATACGTTAGCAGAACGTTATAAAGCAGGACTGCCCGGTCAGCCTTTTTCATGACAGATCTGTCCGTTTTTATTTTTGTCTAGCCTGAAAAAAAATCCTAAACTCCGTAACAATTTTAAATCTCTTTCCCTGTACATAAATTCTAAATCTTCTTAATGCATACAGGATGGCTAATGTTTCCAGTTCGAAACTATGATATTTGGCCTCATCCTTCCTAGTGGCTTTTGACTAATAAAATATAAGGTGCCATTTCTTATCCTCTTTCCTTTGCAATAATACTGCACCAAAACCTTGTGCACTTGCATCTGTGTGTAATTCTATTTCATCCTTATAATAATATAAACCTAACACTGGAGCTTCCACTAACTTTTTCTTAAGTGTCTCAAAGCATTCTAACTCTTTTTCCTCAAACGTAAATTCATTGTCTTTCTTCAATAAGTCATATAAGGGTTTTGCAATAGTTGAAAACCCCTTAATGAATCTTCTGAAATATGAACATAATCCCAAAAAGCTTCTGACACCATGCACCCTATCTGGTACTGGAAAATTGCTAATTGCTTCTATTCCCTTGTCATTGGCCTGTATTCCCTTACTTGTTATTAGGATTCCTAAATATTGTACACTCGATTGTAGAAACTCACATTTGTCCATTCTTAGCTCTAATTTGTTCCTCGTTAATGTGTCAAAAACTTCTCTAATTACTTGCATATATTCCTTTATTCCTTTGCTAGCTATCATTATATCATCCATATATATAATAACTTTATCCTGCCTTATCATATCCTCGAAAATTCTATTAATAAATCTCTGAAAAACCGCCGGTGCATTTTTCAGCCACATTGGTATCCTTAAAAATTCAAACTGCCCTAAAGGTGTCATAAACGAAGTGTATTTAATTAATTCCTTATCTACAAAAAAATGAAAGTAGCCATGTTTAAGATCTAACTTCGAGAATATCGTTTTATTCACTAACTTGTCCAACAAATCATCAATCAACGGTAGAGGATAATTATCTTTAACCATCGTTTTATTGAGTTTTCTGTTATCAACACATAACCTTAGATCTCCTGTTTCTTTTTTACTAACACTATTGGAGATGCATACTCTGATTCACTCGGTTTAATGATTCCGTTTTCTAAATACTCATCTAAAATAATCTGCAACTTTTTTTTCGGTATATCCTAATCTTCTCGGCGAACAACTAAACGGTTTCGAGTCCTCTAATCTTAGTTGCATCTCACAGCGAATCTCTGGTTCTTTCGGTCTTACTTTATTAACATAAAAATTTTCTACTAACTCGGTAAATTGGCATCTCACATTATGATCTATCTGGTCATCTATTTTATAATCAATTGAGTTATTTATTACATTAATTTCAAACAATTCCCTCTCCACTGTGCTTATTTCAAAATTTGCAGCTTTTCCTAATCTTGTCACTAATCATTTTCTTTTCACTACTACCCTGACTAACACTATCGCTAACTGTTTTATTATTATTGAACATATTTGCTTCTTCTAACAATTTATCGGCTTTATTATTATTTCGACTTTCAATTTTATCCACTGTAATCATTTTCAAGGTGTCCAAATTCAAATTTAAATTGCATGCGTCCATAAAATCTCTTCCCAAAACTACGTCATAATTCATAGACTCGTTTGCCACAATTATTAAATTAAAGTGTATCTTATCAAAATTTTTCATAACGTAACACAATACTTTCCATATGTTTTTAAGGAACTATTATTTAATCCATGAAATTAACTTAAAACTGGTAATTCAATAACATCGTTTGGTACTTTACTAATTTTAATGAACGAAATTGGGCTTCCCGTGTCTATGAGGCATGCTGTAATTAATTTTGTTTTAGAATAGTTCATAAAGTTAATTTCAAAATATCTTACATAATTGTTGCCCTCTCCATTCTTGTTTTTCGGGCACGTTGCTACAAAGTGCCCCATCTCACCACATAATAATCACATAACACGATCCTTTTTCGCACTTTGGCTTCCTGCACTCCTTGGCCCAGTGTCCTTTTGAGTTGCAATTGAAACAGCGCGAGAGTATGCTGCTATTTTTGTCCACCGACGCCGCCTTCTTATCTGCTTCGTATACTTTCGGTAGCTTCACTTCTGCAAATGCTCGCTTTATGTGTTGAACATATGTAAAAAATTGAATACGAGCTTGGTTACGTAGCATTTGATTTGGAATGCCTTCAATGAGGAGCCCCAACAATTCGTCCTCGTCCATATTTGCCATGTTCAAGCATCACCTTATCATCTGCATAATTAACAAAGCTTGCGCCCGCCGTCCATTTTCGATCCTCAAATTTTCGCCTTGCCTCTAATTTTGACTTCTTCTCGCCAAACATCGATATTAGCTCAGCCACCAACTGCTCCGTTTGTAGCAATACACGCGCCGGATCTGCATGCAACCACATGCATGCTTTGCCTTTTATCTTGCTGACAATCAACATCTTCATAAACGGTTCATTTACTCCATAAATGCTGGCTATGTACTTAACTTGTGTGATCCATTTGCGTGCACATGCATCTCCCGAAAACTCGTTTAATACATCGGTTGCCATGCGCAATAATAAATCCATATTTTGCTCAGCTTGTCCCACTGTATTTCGTTTTTCCTCGCCGCCTTTTTTATTGACAGCTTTGGAAACTTTGTTGCCAGCGCCGCCAATTTCATCATTCCTTCCAGTTTCGTCTATTCTATTGCCGACTGCAATGCCTCGCCCCTCTCTGTCGCCGTCTTGGTTGTCCCGCTCGTCGCCGTCTTTGTTGTCTTCCTCGTCGCCATCTTTGTCGCCATCCTCGTCGCCGTCTTCGCTGTTGCTCATTTCATTTTCGTCACTATTCCCGTTGCCGCCGTTGCTGTTGCGCACGCCGCTTCTGCCGCTATTTTCGCCGTTACTTTTGTTGTTGCGCTCGGTACTGTTCTCATCGCCGTCTTCGTTGCTTTCTCCAGCTTCGCTGCCACTCTCGTTGTCTTTGTGTTCTCCGTCTTGTCCGTTATTCATTTTGCCTTTTTGGAAACCTTTACCGTTGCCTTCGTTGAAATTTTCGCAAACGTCGTTTAAAAATAATATCAATTGATTTCGCTTCTCGTTTGTTAATTTGTTTAAACGCAAAATCAATTCTCTCTTTGTTCCTCTGGTTGGCTCCTTTAACACGCTCAACCACCTTTTTATTTGCGCCCTTGATACACTGTTTATATTCATTTTTAAATGTTTGTATTTTTGTTTTTATTATTATTTTAATTTGGTCGTGATCGACCCACTTCTGATATTGTAGGGGTATAATATATATCCCCCTTTTTAGTAAAACGCAAACGCACAACTCAGTTGTTGTCTTTAATTTATTCACACTTGACGTTAGTAACGTAAGCCTTTTTCTGACTCTGACTCCGTTTGCGATCTGCCTCTTCGCATGTTGCTAGAGAGCCGATGTTGCGAACAGACAGAACGAACGACAACTTAAGCATAATGTTTATATACAGTGTTGATACAACAAACTTACTTACTATGTTGATATAACAAACTTATATACAATGTGTGCGCATACTATCTACATACCCTAGCCTACTACAGAAGGATGTAATTAGCACATCTTGGAGCAGGTTGGGAGCAAGTTCAATCTCACTGATAGAGTTTGGCATGTTGATCAACAGGTCTGCTTTAAAGGCCACAGGGGTTTTAAAGAGTTCCCAGTTTGTGTTTTTTGGGACAGAAGGAGCTCTGGCGGATCTCGACTTGACCAGGAAGGTCGAACCTGATGTGCTGATGGTCCGACAAGGTGGCTTCGTCTGTGACCCGCCAGTTGACAAGCAAACAATTGAGTTTCTGACTACGGTGTGATCTAAAACCTCTTCTCTAATGGCGTTAATGAGCGTGGGTTAGCACCCTACCTTAGCTACATCTAAATGACTACACATTAGATAATCTAAGAGAGAATCACCAAGTTTGTTGACGTCACTGCTCACCCAGACCGTGTGATGCGCGATGGCGTCACATCCGATCACGAGCGGCTTGTTGTTTTGGTGGCAAAAATCCACAAGCCGCTGAACCTCCGGGGGGGAAACTTCATCTACGTCGCCCAGGAAGTATGCATATGCGATTACTACTTCCCGGACGCCCTCAGCTGTGGCTACCTTCATAGCCGTAGCCACCAGGTCTCTGTAAATGAAATTTTGTTAGAGTAAGTGTCTCACACTGTTATTAACCAATATAGCAGTGCGAGGGGCACCTCCCATACAGTCATATAGCAACTTACATGATCCGCATGATAGTTCACGGGCGAGGCCACCGATTAACCATGGCTCTTGGACGAGAGCCAGGTCAGCACATTAATGGCGGTCCGCATCCTCCTTCAGCGCCTTACTGACAAGGCCACTTGCCTTGTCCCCCCGAGAGTCGTTGCCTCGGATGCCCTTCGGCAGTCTGGCGGAGCTGCTCGAGGGAGGCCAATTTACGATCCCAGTCGCGGAGGGGCACTCACGAGTGGCTTGGGCCCGGCGTTCTCAGAGTCCAGTCGCAGCGTCTGGGTCCGACACCCTGCTCCCGTGAGGCCTGACCTCTAAGAGACCACGGAAGCGTCGTCAGTGAAGCTGGTCAGGTCAGCATCAGCTTCAGCGACAGAGGACATCACCTCGATGAGTTGCTGCCTGCCTGAACAGCTATTGGGCGAGAAGGCCGCACTTGCGAACTCAGACATGCATCCCTTGGCGTATGCTGTTCTGCCTTGGATTGGGGTGATTTATAGATTCACAATCTTCGTCCGAAAAAAATTAGTCAGCACCCCTAGCGGAGACATGACCGAGCTAGGGGCCTGCTTACAGCCGCCCTCACGTGGAGAGTGTAGCCGCACTTCCGACAGTAGCAGCAAGGACGGCACGTACATCAGCCAAAATTATGGTTACATGTGGTTCCCCTTGCTACCTCTGACGGCTGACGGCCTTCCTAAATATCATAGGCAGATCAAGTTTATGTCAAACTAGCGACCCACCCCGGCATCGCGCGGGTGCAATGCTGATACTAAAAACACTAAAGAAAAACTGTGAACGTTGTATATAAAAACATAGCGGCCCGCTAAGGCTTTGCACGGCGTACACAACACACAGAAGTCGTTGAAGAAAAAAGTCGTTGAATAACTTAAACAAAGATTTTAATTAAATTAAAAGTGCTTCACTACATAGTCGGAACTTATAGTTTATATTAAATGAACAATATATTCAAGGTATTTAATTGGTTAAGGATTAATGCTGTATTGCTTAAAATCGCTTCGAAAATTAGGCATTATTTGTCGGAAAAAGTCAATGACAAAAAAATGTATTGTGGGTTATCCATAAGAGATAGACATATACCATCGCGGACTTTTTTGTAGACCTTTTCAATGTGTACAATACTTAGTACATTATTTTGATAAAACTCGTAGGGTTCAACCGGCATTTGCAAAAAATAATGTAATTACTTACGACATCACATTAGAAACAGCAGAGGGTAAATTAATTTTAGCCAGAAGTTTTGCAACGCACCTTAGGAGACATCTCCGACCCTATAAAGTATATTCTGAATCAGCATTAAAGAGTCAAAAAATCGATGGCCGTCTGTCCGACCGTCTTTTTGTTGCAACACAAACTAGTCTCTCAGTTTTTGAGCTATCTTCATGAAACTTGGCACACAAGCTTCTTATTGCTGCACGGTGTAAATAAGTCGGAACGAGCCAGATCGAAGCGATACATCGTATAGCTGCCATAGATATTACAACAAGATTTACGTTATAACGTTCTTAATGTGCCTTCGAAATTGTATCAAAATTGGACCACTATAACATATAGCCGCCATAGGAACAATCGGCTGAAATCAGGGTTTTTGTATGCAAACCTGTTTTGTTTTTGGAAATACCGCACATTATCAATACTTTTTAATGTTATACAGTAACCCGCCCTTAGTTTTTCCATTTAAATATCTCAGACGTTTATATTCTATAGCTGTTATAGGAACAATCAGTCAGTCTGTCTGTTGCAACGCAAATTAGTCCCCCAGTTATTGAGCTATCTTTATGAAACTTTGCTCACAAGCTCCTTATTTCTACTCTCTTTAAATAAGTCGGACGGGCCAAATCGGACCGATATATCGTCTAGCTTCATGGAACCTATCGGCCGATTTTCGTTATATTTCAAGATATAGCTATCAGGCTTACCACATCCAAATATAAGTGTGCCCTTAATAATAAAGTTTCCTCAAAATATAACTTTTATAACTTCTAACGATCAAAGATCAGCCTAACGAAAGTACCTGTTGCAATTTTGTGAAAATCTGAGTACTATTACAAATACATAGCTGTGTACAACTGCAAGGGTATAAAACCTATAAAAAGGTAGCCTTGCTTTCTTGTTTTACTTTACTTTACTTTATTTACTTCAAAAAACTAAAACTTTCGATCAGATTGGGTTTTCTCTGGGTTTCTTCGTCCTCTTCAACCAGTTTTAATGTCCTTAGATCAGGGTTTTTTTTAGTATAACTTCAAGGGAATAAAACCTTCAGCAAGCCGAAGGTAGGTTTTCAATCATGTGTACCAATATTATTTGCATTGATCATCATAGCAATAGGCTGACTGCAGAAGTTAGTTTGTTTTGCATTTGCACTTGCCTTGAGAGACAACGCTGAGGTTACGCCAAGCCAGCGATCAGGAGCCCAGCATAAAAGGAAGTTCCTCTAAGTTCTAGCGCTGAAAGAAGAAATCGTATCAAGCAAAGGAAGGCAAAGCAAAACAAGACAATTGATGGAAGCAGCGAATTGCGACCATGCAGAAGAGCAAACGCAGTAGATATATGGATGCACACAAGAAAGAGCGAGAGCGCGATCGTATGTCCACTCTCGCAGCAGACAGATTTGGCAAAACCAAACACATGTTGATGGTTTTGTGCGCCTGCTACACAATTGTGCGATCGGCTCATGTTATGCTGGAATGGAAAATTACTTAACTCATATTTAAAAAAAAAAAATTAAAAAATATTTAATTAAATAATTGATAATTACTTTTTATACACATAATTTATATATTGTATTGAAGTATCTGTCAATTCAATAGCATCGCTGCTTTGCATGTGTGATTTTCATAAAGCGGAGCGCAGCAATGACAAGCAAAACAAGAGGTTGTCGTTGAGAAGCAAAGCGAATGTGCAAGTAGCAATTAAGAGTGAGCGCGCAACATATATCTTTATATATTACATTCACTACATCACAAACTGAGAGAACTGCGAGAACGAGCGCGCAATAAAATTTCCCATCGTGCATCTCACACAAGGAAGAGCAGCAAAATCAAGCGAATGGGCTTGTGAGGCAACAAGACTTGCGCTGAAGTCCATGACAAATCTGTAGGTATCGATAACACAACTATCGGCTTTCTGAAATATCTAGATTTTAATAATCTTTGCCCGCTATCGATTCGCTGCCTATAGAGTTTCAATTTATTGTGAAATATCGTAGCTGAACTCACACGATTTCAACAGTGGGTTGGCAGAGATCATTAAGATAAAGACAGCGCCTGCTGCACATACTGCAAGTGTCTTTAAAACTCGTTGAAATTCATATCAAAGTATGTGTTATAAGAAATTTAGCTTTTTATTTTAATCAAAAACCTATTGTCCTGTTTTCTGTCCTTTTTTTCGCTGGTCTATCCTTTTATTTTTCGTTTTTTCGTCTTGATCTATCCTTTTTTAAATGGAGTAGCACTGTTATAAAGTCAATACTCTGCTTAATAATCGTAAATTACCAATTAACAGAGGCTGTCGGCTTGCATCAAACATTTGAAATAAACTGAACTGATGAAGTTGTAGCTGGTTCCGACTTATGAAGCCTGCAGCAATAAGAAGCATATCCACCAAGTTTCATTAAGATAGCTTTAAAACTGATAGACTAGATCGCAACAGATATACATATATGTTCAAAAATAAGTTATATTAGCAAACAAAATGCTTTAAAATAAAGGACTGAATTCCGGACAGTAAGATTTATAGATTTTTCACGCTAGACGAAAAAAAGGACAGGTCTGGAAAAAGGCACCCATGTATTTAGTGTGAACTATTCGGTAGCTGATGACTGAGTTTTAACTTCCGTTACTTATTTTATATCATTAACATACAAAATGCATATTAATTTGAGTTTTGACATTTGATATCTAGACCAATATTTATATAAGGAATAATCAATTTATGAAAATAGCATAAAAACATATAATTTGTACATAATTATTACTCTCAGAGAAGCACCTTACACCCAGCTAGCACAATTTGAGACGACAGAAAGCTTTACAGTTGTGCCCAGTGATATATGTCCTTGGGATGAGGCGGAAGTGAGTGAACCATCAACTGTAATACAGGACAAGTTATCTGCTGACTCAATGGAGCATAAAATCGTAGCATTAAATGCACCATCAGATGCAGATAATATTTCAGCTTCGCGTTTATTTTTAGCGCAAGGCAAAGTAAACGTTGGCGAAGTTTTAAGAACCAGGTTCAAACACTTTATATATTATTATATATAAAACAAATCATTGACAAATACTTTTTAGTAGCACCTGTATGGAAATTTATGAAGTGCCAGAACGCAATCAGCGAAATATGGGTATTCGACATCAGAACACAGTGGATAGTGCAGACACTGGTAAAAAGCGATTAATACCTGATCCAATTGAGCAGCGACGTGCCTCCGTTTCCTACTCGTTCAGGTAGGCTACTTGTATAGCATTAAACAGGTAACGAAAGCTACAGTCGAGCCCGACAGTAAGACACCTTTCGCACAAATTTAAAAACATATTACCACATTTATTTCCTATTGTAATATTCTGCATCGATTTTGTTGTAACCTTCGCCCAGCATGTAATCACACTTATAATTTCAGATTAAGATTTCTGCACAAATTATTCTGTCACTTACTGCTTACTCGCTCTCGCCCACACAAACAGACACGCGTGTAAAAAGTGAACATCCGAGGGCTGAACAGATAGACGGAAAGGCAGAAAGACGGACAGACACACTTTTAAGAATATCTGTCTTTTGTTGTTGTCCTTGTTTTTTTATAAAATCAAAAGGTTTTGTCCGTATTTGCTCTTTTAAACTTTACTCCTCCTAGGCACGGTTTCACACGCTTTCCACCTTTTTATGCCCTTCGCCCATTGAAAATGGTCAAAATGGGTATACTGACTTTGTACAAATTTTCGTATGCATAAGGAGGCTTGGTAGACCTCATAAAGTAATTATAAATCTTGCTCAAGATCACTAGACGAGTCGATTTACCCATGTCTGCCTGTTCGTCTGTGTGTCTGTAAGAATGATTTCTTTTCAGCTCATAAAAAAGTTTGAAAATCCAAATTTGGCATGACGAAACCTATATTTATGTGACACGCTACTTCCCACTCAAATCAGTTATTTTAATACATTACATGCGATTATAAATTTAATTATTAAAGTCCCAACTACACACTAGGAATCACCTAGACTCAGGTAAATTCAATATGAACCTCTCCCATAATTGTAAATTCTTGCATATTAATCCTAAAACTATGAAAGTAGACATTTTTGATTGCTCTGTAAAGTGTTGCGTACGTGGCATTGCCATTCAAATGTATTTTCGACTTTTCTAATACGAACAAGTCGGTAAGGATACTCACGAGCATACCCGACAGTTAATACCCTTCTCCAAATTTTTAAAGACCGTTGCAAACGTATTACCACACTCATAATTTGAAACATAGAATTGTGTACAAACTTAAATTTGGATGTGGTAAGCCTGATAGCTACATATATCTTGAAATAAAATGAAAATCGGTCGCTAGTTTCCATAACAGCTATACGATATATCGGTCCGATCTTGCCCGTTCCGACTTATTTAAAGAGAGCAGAAATAAGAATCTTGTGAGCCAAGTTTCATAAAGATTGCTCAATAACTGAGAGACTAGTTTGCGTTGCAACAGACCGACGGAAAGACGGAGGGACGGACGGACAGACGGACAGACGGACATCGATTTTTCTCTGTTGATGCTGATTCAGAATATATATACTTTATAGGGTCGGAGAAGTCTCCTAAGGTGCGTTGCAAACTTCTGGCTAAAATGAATATACCCTCTGCATGGGTATGAAAATAAATGTACCTACACCTGCATCGATGAAAAAAAATAAATTTACCTTTTAAATGCTTTTGTATATACCTGGATTTCTTATATACTTAATACAAAATGTTATGAGGAAATGTGGTCTTTGTGTTGTTAAGGATCTGTTGGTCATCAAATATAAATTTGAAAGGTTCTCATTCAACAAGTCGGAAAGGCTACAGTCACGCGGTGACTGTAACAGGCCATGGATTTTCAGTGTACATATATAGTATATTTAAAGTAAACCATAAAAAAGTAGTTAAGGGACAAAGCAAAGCAGAATATACAAGAGTCGAAAGCATAAGTTAGAACGAGAGGGAGAGATATGTGCATTTTTGGCGCACAGCAGCGTCATCTGCTTCTTCTTTAATTTAGACGTCCGTTAAAAATGCACTGACCTGCCTCACGTTTTGTGTATTGCCTCACACGCATGTATGCATGTGTGAGCTTCACATGCATGTATTGTATGCATGCACGCATAAGTACAGCATGCAAAACATTCTAAAAGGCAAAATGTACCACTTAATATAAAATTGATTAGATAAATATTAATAAATGGGAAATAATTGAAAAATGTATATGCTTTAGAAATAAAAATATAAACAAATATAAAATACAACAAAACGTAAAAAAATTAAAATAGGTAAATTCCTTTTTCGCCGTGGGGATTCGAACCCAGGCCGTTTGCATAGGAGTCCGTCATCCGAACACGCACGCTAATTTTACATACTCGTATTTAGACCATTAGCTCAAATGTGTTATATTGTTTTGTACAACAATAACACTTGTACTGGATTGAATGAGATTATTTGTTGAAATTTGATGAAACTAAATTTTATATAATGATGAAAAAAAAACTTTAAGAAGCGAAAAAATAAGGCAATTAAATCTCAACCACTTCTTCTGAGGGTTGGCTCAACACGTTTGACTATCGCCGCAGCTATTGACTGTGCGGCTAAATTACTATTTCGATCTCATACTCACACATAACCATTTTCGCATTAAACAGATCGAAAACGCACATGGCTGGCAGCAGCTTGCAGGCAAGGCATCACAAATCAATAGAGACGTTAACTTACATAACTTTTATGTTTATTATCCGATCGGGCAGCAATTTATTTCATAATGTTTTTATCTAGATGTATGCCAAAGCAGAAAGTTAAGACTCCAATACTTTTCTTAATAATCGCATAAGAAAACTAATTTCTGATTTACAGGGGGGTGGGCGTGGTACCCAAAATTTGAAAATGACGTTTACTGCCTATGCTATACATGAATATTTCTGCCAAATTTGGAGTCTCTAGCTTTTATAATAGCTGAGATCTGTTGTCTCATACAGACAGACAGACAGACAGTGGGACAGACTGTTACGCACATTCCGACCTAAAAATGAGTTTGAATAACCGCTATATGATTTTTTGTTTTTAAGCTATACGCAATAATACTCAGATTTTTATACCCGCTACTCATAGAGTAGAAGGGTATTATAACATTGTTCAAACCGAAAATGTATGTAACAGACAGAAGGAGACATCTCCGACCCCATAAAGTATATATATTCTTGATCAGTATCAACAGCTGAGTCGATATAGCAATGTCCGTCCGTCCGTGTGAACAGTTATAATAAGAGCTAGAGCTACCAACTTTTGTGACAATATGTGTTATAACTGCACGCTTATCAAGTTTATTTTAGATTTTTGCAACACCTCCACCCGCCCTTATAAATTGAAAAAACTTTACTACAGCTGCAATATTAGCTCTACAGCAACAGTTTTTAAAATACGTTATAAGTACCATCCTACGGATGTTTCGTGATTTCAGTAAGATTGGACGATAAATATGGAAGATATTCAAGAAATAGTAGTGCCATGTGACCACGTGTTTTGTCTGTTTTATTATGTTAGATATGCAAGATATGCAGCTTCAACTCCGGCGGCAAGAATTTGTTTCAATTATATGTACCAACATTATTTGCACTGATCATGATTGCAATTTTATATTATATATTTTGCATAGAGGATGTGGTCGTTGACTGTGAAGCGAAAGGGTACGGGTTCGAGTCCTACTGGATGCAAGTGGCTTTTTTTTCGGATATTACTTTTTTTCTAGCACTTAAAAAATTTTAAGTTTAGTATTAAATGCACTTGATTAAAAATAATTTTATGGGAAGTGAGTTGGTATTAGTTTTTGTCCTGTACGACAAGGAGGAGTGGTTATAGTTGCAAACTGCATATTTCAAGCTTTTTGAGGTCCACGGTTCGAATCCCCTCAGGGGCATACATCTTGTTTTGTTTTTACTTCTGTTCTTATTTTTAATTTTTTTTTACATCTTCTTTTAAAATCGATGATAACGATAAGGCGAGTTAGAAAAACAAATTTGAGACTGTGAGATGTGTTTTTTCGCCAACTTGTAGCGGGTATACCACAGTCGGGCGCGGTCGTCTGTAGCCTTTCCGACTTATCATAAAATTGCAACAGGTAGGCCGATCGTTGATCGTTGTAAGTTATAAAAGTTCGACTTAGATTTGGATGTATTAAGCCTGAGAGCTATATATTGAAATATAACGTAAATCGGCCGATTGGTTCCATGACAGCTATACGATATATCGGTCCGATCTGGCGCGTTCCGACAGGTTTGCATACAAAAACCCAGATTTTAGCCGATTTTTCCTATGGCAGCTATATGTTATACTGTTCCGATTTTGATATAATTTTGACATTAAGAACGTAATAAAATATAGATTTGCCAAATCTTGTTGCAATATCTTGAAAAACATAAAAAATCGTCCAATAGTTTTTATGGCAGCTATACGATGTATCGCTCCGATCTGGCTCGTTCTGACTTATTTACAGCGTGCAGCAATAAGAAGCTGTCATGAAAATACGAGTAGCTCAAAAATTGAGAGACTAGTTTGCGTTGCAACAGACAGACGGACGGACATCGATTTTTCGACTGTTGATGCTGATTCTGAATATATATACTTTATAGGGAGATGTCTGTCGGAGATGTCTCCTAAGGTGCGTTGCAAACTTCTGGCTAAAATTAATATACCCTGTGCAAGGGTATAAAAATCGGATCTTAAGGAGGAAACTTTGCCTGCCGTTACTCTGTGCCAAACATTAACCGGCACAGCCGTTAGTATTGTTATCCATACCTGTTTTGGCGAGATCGGTGTCCAAAAGATTTCCTTTCCCCGATCAGTTTGTTCAGTCTGTGAAGCCGCTGCCACATTTGTAGCATGTGGTCTCGTTACCCATTTAACTAATGCAGTGTTTTCTTTTTTGGCAGAAATGTTGAGCTATCTTCATTGGTTTGTGTTACTCTTTACCTGCCCCAAGATGACTCACCAAGTTTCAAGTGATTTGATCATCTTTTTCCATTTTTAATTACATATTTAATTGTTATCATGTACACTAAAATGAAATTAAATCATATAAAATTAAGATGTATATCATCACCAACATTTCGTCCTGAAATTAAAAAATTAATTTATCAAATGTCTTTGTTAAATCAGTTTGATCAAACAAACAAACAAAATTAAACTTATTATTTATTAGTTTCAAAAAATTCTTCGTCTGTGGCTATTACATCAAGTTCATATAGTATTCGCATTCTGGAACAAATTATTTTTCATCGTCCTCCTCACCCTCGTCGCTGTCCTGCCAATCACCATGATCATCATAATCGCTTAGTATGCATGGTGATTTAAGAAGAGAGCAACCTCTTGTGGCAGAGGGTATATTAATTTTAGCCAGAAGTTTGCAACGAACCTTAGGAGACATCTCCGATCCTATAAAGTATATATATTCTGAATCAGCATCAACAGAGGAGTCGAAAAATTGATGTCCGTCCGTCCGTCCGTACGCAAACTAGTCTCTCAGTTTTTGAGCTATCTTCATGAAACATGCACAGAAGCTTCTTATTGTTGCACGCTATAAATAAGTCGGAACGAGCCAGATCGGACCGACATATCGTATAGCTGTCATATAAACTTTCGGCCGATTTTTGTTGTTTTTCAAGATATTGCAACAAGATTTGGCAAATCTTATTCTTATAACGTTCTTAATGTGCCGTCAAAATTGTATCAAAATCGGAACACTAAAACATGTAGCTGCCATAGGAACAATCGGCTGAAATCAGGGTTTTTGTATGCAAACCTGATTTGTTTTTGGAAATACCGCACTTTATCAATACTTTTTAATGTTATATAGTAACCCGCCTTAGTTTATATTCGATGGCTGTTATAGGAACAATCAGTCAGTCCGTCATTCTGTTGCAACCCAAAATAGGCACACAGTTATTGAGCTATCTTCATGAAACTTGGCTCACAAGATTCTTATTTCTGACCTCTTTACCTAAGTCGGAACGGGCCAGATCGGAATGATATATTGTATAGCTGTCATCGGCCGATTTACGTTATATTTCAGGATATAGCTATCAGGCTTACCACATCCAAATATAAGTTTGGTCATTCGACCTGTTATAATTGTTCAATAAATACCACAGAAACCAGCAGCAATCCAAATATATTTTATATTTTGTATAACTGCAAGTGTATGAAACCTTCGGCAAGCCGGAGGTAGCCTTGCTTTCTTGTTTTTATTTTTCCTTTGTCTTTCTTTCAGATAAATAATAGACAAGAAAAGATCAGATGTATATAGAGCTCTATTAAAAATATCGGTCATAGTATCTAGGCGACTGCATTTTCTTGCATGTCTTCTCTTATACAGGTATACAGTAGAATCCGGTTATAGCGCCTTTCAAGGGACCGACGATTTTACTACGTTATACCCGGAAGACGCACTAACAGAAAGGTGAAAAAAAATTTTTTTTTGTTTATTTTATGGATGCCATGTTCGTAATATATTTTAATATAAAACAAATGAATTTTTTTATCAAACAAAAAAGTTGACACAATTGTTGTGTGGCTGACGCAGAATTCGTTTGCCAGAGTAACGTTGCGCTCACCGGCTTCCAAGCGCCGAATAATTTTCATTTTTTCTTCGACGGAGAAGCACTTTCGTTTTAAAGACATTTTGTGGGCCTAACTAGTGCATAAGTGTCGAGCTTAAAATGAATTAGTTCGTTATGCGCATTTAGAATTTACGCATTACGTTTTATTGGAAAAAATCAGAAAAAACTAGAAATATAACGGGACATCTCATGGAATATAGGCATGAGGTCTGCACACGCACGCTGTAAACATTTTTGTGACATCGGACACTGATAGATACATACATTTCTAACAGAGTCGTTTGATGCTTAAATTTGTTGGCATTATTTTGATGTATTTATTTTGGCACGTCGCAATATCCGGTTGAATTATGAAAAATCTCGTCGGTATAAGCGGTTTGTCGCTAAAAACGGAGACGTACTAACCGGAGGTCCTTTCATATAACTTTGTATGGGGACCAACCAAGCCGTCGAGTTTTCGTCGCAACAATCGGACTGACGCTATAAGCGGAGTCGTTATAACCGGATTCTACTGTAATTTGTTTGTAATTTGATTCAGAAGCATGCTCACCAAGATTGCCAACAGGCACCAAACAATTATCTATAATTTGATGCCCATGAACTAACACCTTGTGAACAAAAGTTATTCAGTATGTCGTAATCAACATTTAATATTGACGACAGTAATGCTGTACTAGAAAATACCCTTCTGGCTGTGTTGCCATCATTTGAGTTTCCACTTCCATTTGGTAACGGCTTGTCCACATTGAGCCCCATTTTCTCCATCAGTTTTTATACCCTTCAACCATTGAAAATGGTCAGAAAAGGGTATACTAACTTTGTGCAAATGTATGTAACAGGCATAAGGAGGCGTGGCAGACCCCATAAAGTGTATATATTCTTTTTCAAGATTACTAGCCGAGCCGATTGAGCCATGTCCGTCTGTCGTCCGTCCGTCTGTCTGTATAAGACAACAGATCTCATCTATTATAATTGCTAGACACACCAAATTTGGTATGGAAGTTCCTACATATAATAGGCAGATCAAGTTTATGTCAATTGTTTGAGGCCATTCCCACCGCCCCGCAAATCGATAATTTACAATTATTAAGCAAAGTATTAAACTTATAAAGTTCTGCTTTGGTATGTATACAATTGAATATATCCAATTTGAGTATATCCTGCAAATTACTAATAACACAGGAGTTATTCAAGTCAACGTTTTCAATACAAATGTACGAGCAGCAGCCTGCGCGCAGCTACGAGTAGTTGACGTCGACATCGGCGTTGCGTCGTGTCGTATACTCTTTTCGCTCGTGTGTGTGTAAGTGCGATCGAGTAATTCTCTGTTTGAAATTATGAGAGTGGTTACACGTTTGTAACTAATTTTGAAAATTGGGAGAAGGGTATCTTACTGTCGAGCGCTCGACTGGAGCCTTACCCACTTGTTTTTTCAAATGCTTTCGTTCCACTAATTTAGTTTTATCGTAGTTTTTAACATGCCAAGGTTTAAGATCAGCTTTGTATGCAATTTTTATAACAAATTCAAAGAAGCGAATGCACGCATGTAAAGGGCTTATCCCAAACTGAAGAGCTTGAGCTTTAGCATAAAAAATAACGGAATTAAAATCTTTCACATTCATTAAATGCGTTGGCTTTGCTCCACAAATCGGGCAACATTGACATCCTGTCAATATATTTAAGACTTTTCCGTCTGTAAGTGTCATTTGTTTAACATACGAGTACTTTACAAATATATTCACGTTATTTACTTTCTGCAAATATATGTGCTGATTACGAATTTGGGTATCCAAGTTTTTTTTTTCTGTTAATATAAGCTCTCGAGTTTCCTTAATAAATTCAACTTTTAAAGGACGACAAAACCGTATAGATTGTGGCGAACCAATTTATTTATTGTTTATTGTCTACAAATTTTAATGGCACAATTATAGTAACAAACAACGATCCATCATATACAGCACTGATTTCCTCATAACGTTGCTTATAAATACTGTGTTCAGTTGATCCATCATATCCATAGCTAAATACAGTAGAATAGGTTATAACGACTCCGCTTATAGCGTCAGTCCGGTTATTGCGACGAAAACTCGATAGCTTGGTTGGTCCCCATACAAAGTTATATGAAAGGACCTCCGGTTAGTACGTCTCCGCTTTTAGCGACAAACCTCTTATACCGGCGAGATTTTTAATAATTCAACCGGATATTGCGACATGTCAAAAAAAAAAATTCAGCAAAATAATGCCAACAAATTTAATCATCAAACGACTCTGTTAGAAATGTATGTATCTATCAGTGACCGGCACCACAAAAAAGTTTACAGCGTGCGTGTGCAGACCGCATGCTATAGGCATTCCATGAGATGTCCCGTTATATTTCTAGTTTTTTCTGATTTTTTCCAATAAAACTGAATGCGTAAATTCGCCAAATGTGAGTTAATGCACTAAATGCGCATAATGCGTTCATTCAGTTTATGCTCGACACTTGTGCCCACAAAATGTCTTTAAAGCGGAAGTGCTTCTCCGTCGGTGAAAAAATGCAAATTATTCGGCGTTTGGAAGCCGGTGAGCGGAACGTAAATCTGGCAAAAGAATTCTACGTGAGACAATCAACAATTACCACAATACAAAAAAATAAAGATAAAATTAAAGCTTTATTTAATAGTAATGTCTTAAAGCCAAAACGCGTCAAAATGTCAACTCAAGATCAAGTCGATAAAGCATTGTTGTTAGTGGTTCATAATGCAACGCAGTCGCGGAATCCCATTAAGTGGTCCACTGCTTCAGGAAAAAGCTAATTTTTTCGCAAAACAATTTAAAATTGAAATTTTAATTGTTCTGCTAGTTGAATAAGGCGCTTTAAGGTCAAGCATAATATCGTCGCCGGTATAGTCAGTGGAGAATCTTTGTCTGTACAAAAAAGCGATGTAAGCGAGTGGCTTACAAAGGTTTGGCCTACACTACGTAAGAATTTCAATAATGAGGATATTTTTAATGCCGACGAAACTGGACTGTTCTGCAAATTAACTCCAGACAAAACATTAAAATTTAAAGGTGGGCAGGAAAATCATTTTGAAGGAATGCGTTTATTGAAATTTTAATTTATAGGTGAAAAATGCACTGGAGGGAAGCTGTCCAAGGAAAGGATAACTGTTGTTGCAGCCAATATGAATGGTACATTTAAAATAAATATTGGTTATTGGGAAATCAAAGCAACCTAGATGCTTTAAAATCGTTAAAAATATTCCTGTTGACTACTATAGTAATCGCCGGGCATGGATGACATCGGAAATTTTTATTAATTGGGTACGGGATTGGGATGCTGAGCTTAAAAAGCAGAAAAAGATGATATTGCTATTAGTTGATAATTGTCCTGACCATCCCACAATTAGTAACCTTACGAATATCACTCTAGTTTTCCTTCCACCAAATACGACATATGTATTACAACCAATGGATCAGGACATAATTCGAGTGATTAAATCCACTTTTCGGAAAAATCTCGTACTTACAATCAGTGATATGGATGAAAACAAAGATGAAAATTACCCGAAAAATACCATCCTTGATGGCATTTTAATGATAAATGATGCATGGCAACAACTTTCGCCATTGACAATTGCGAATTGTTTTAAGCATTTTGGGCTTGCCAAAGAAAATTTAGAAGGTCCCAGCAGCTCAGTTTCAAATGATATTGAAATCGAAGATGACATTCCTTTATCGGTTTGGGCAAGAGCTCTAAAAGATCAGCTACCGATTTCAATGGAAGAACTGGATGAATATGTTCTAATTGACAATGGTGTGGCGATTTGTGAGGAACCTTCCGAAGACAGCATAGTTCGTAATGTATTAGATGACGGACAGAACAGCGACGACAACGTCGAAGATCAAAATGAAGATGTGTCAGCAGTGCTGACTGACTCAGCACCTAGCCTTTTGGAAGCATTCAAGGCTGCAGAAATTTTGAATAGATTTGTCCACTCAAATTTTAATGACGAGTGTTTAATGCACAGCGTGTCTCGTTTAAATAATCCTGTACGCGACTGTTTTTATAAATCAAAAACTGCAAAAGAAACCAAAATCACTGATTATTTAAACTAAGAATAAATAAAAAAAACCACATAAGAAATAAATCTTGTTATATTCTGCTAATGAATACGCATTATATGTATGACTTATGAAAAACTTATGTTATTGAATTAAATTTATTAAACTTGTTGTTTGCTTTAAAAATTAATTAATTGTATGTTAAAACATATTAGAAACATGGCAACCATAAAATAAACAAAAAAACAATTTTTTTCCATTTTTCGGTTAGTGCGTCTTCCGGGTATAACGACGTAGAATCGTCGGTCCCTTGAAAGTCGCTATAACCGGATTCTACTGTATTAATTTGCAGTTCCATACTGTATCCGCGAAGTTGTGTGGTTTAAGAGCTGTTGTAACTCAAATTGTGCTTTATTCTCAAAATACTCTATGTCATTATGACTAAGTTTTGGTTTGGCATTAAGAACGTCAGGATATGATGGGTAAATATCAGAGAACTGCAAAAATCACATTTTTCATGAATCGCATCAAACACGAAATTTCATGGTCAATTCAATTAACTGAATTTAACAGCGGCGGTGAAACGATCGAATTGGTCCACAAATCGCGTCAGTACTCTTTTATCTTTTTAAATCGAGTTGGTTCGTGTCAACGAATTCACGAATCAGAGTCTGTCAACTGATGCGCCGGTCCGTTTACCCAAACACTTGGTTTGGGTAAATAGACGATTTACTCACTTTTGCTTTTGAATCACAGATACATATTTGTTCGGTCGATCGAGGTCGCACTCGAGCAGCGGGCAGTGTGTATGTATATTGTTATACCCTTGCAGAGGGTATATTAATTTTAGCCAGAAGTTTGCAACGCATCTTAGGAGACATCTCCGACCCCATAAAGTATATATATTCTGAATCAGCATAAACAGAGGAGTCCAAAAATGGATGTCAGTCTGTCTGTCCGTCCGTCCGTCCGTCCGTCCGTCCGTCCGTCCGTCCGTCCGTCCGTCCGTCCGTCCGTCCGTCCGTCCGTCCGTCCGTCCGTCCGTCCGTCCGTCCGTCCGTCCGTCCGTCCGTCTGTTGCAACGCAAACTAGTCTCTCAGTTTTTTAGCTATTATCATGAAACTTGGCATACAAGCTTCTTATTGCTGTACGCTATAAATAAGTCGGAACGAGCCAGATCGGACCGATATATCGTATAGCTGTCATAGAAACTATCGGCCGATTTTTGTTGTTTTCCAAGATATTGCAACAAGATTTGGCAAATCTTATTCTTATTACGTTCCTAATGTGCTGTCAAAATTGTATCAAAATCGGACCACTATAACTGCCATAGGAACAATCGGGTGAAATTAGGGTTTTTGTATGCAAACCTGTTTTGTTCTTGGAAATACCGCACATTATCAATACTTTTTAATGTTATACAGTAACCCGCCCTTAGTTTTTCCATTTAAATATCTCAGACGTTTATATTCTATAGCTGTTATAGGAACAATCAGTCAGTCCGTCTGTCTGTTGCTACGCAAATTAGGCCCCCAGTTATTGAGCTATCTTTATAAAAGTTGGCTCACAAGCTTCTTATTTCTGCCCTCTTTAAATAAGTTGGAACGGGCCAGATCGGACTGATGTATCGTACAGCTGTCATGGAGCCTATCGGCCGATTTTCGTTATATTTCAAGATATAGCTATCAGGCTTACCACATCCAAATCTAAGTATGTCCTTAATAACAAAGTTTCATCAAAATCGAAGTTTTATAACTTATAACGATCAACGATCGGCCTAATGAATTGCAATTTTATGAAAATCTGAATACTATGACATATAGCTGTGTACAACTGCAAGGGTTATAAAACCTTCGGCAAGCCGAAGGTAGCCTTGCTTTCTAGTTTTCATAATTGCCTGCTTGTGCGTATGGTCCCGTGTGTGCTTGTGCGTATGGTCTCGTGTGTATGTATTTTGTTTGTGTAATTTTTGCCTATGGAATTACTGTGGCTCCGCGGCATCTAGGTGACCCTTTTTTCCTCTACCTAAGTGCAGCTGCAATTGTTTGCGTACCTGTTCTAGGTTTTTTTTTCCAAGATTTTGTAACTCAGCTATTTTTTGGGAATGCCCCTACAAGAGTTCATTTTGTGTGGTTATTTACATAGCTAGGCAAGGCGTGTTTTCATCAATTAGATGAAAAACAGGTGACGATTCTCTGGGGGTGTTCATTTTCCCAATTTTCGATGAATGGAAAGTTTGACGTGCCTTATTTTCGTTACCTAATATTACCTATTATTTATATATGCACTTGCACTTTTAAAAAGTGTGCCAAAATTGGGACGCCTTGTATATTTTTGTAGACAATTTATCATTTCTAAAGTCTTATTTTAACAAGTGGGTAGGGCTACAGTCGAACGCCCGACAGTAGGACACCCTTCTCCCAATTTTTTAAATCCGTTACAAAAGTGTAACCACATACATAATTTCAGACAGAAATTTTGCACAAATACATCTACTACATATAGCTGTCTCGCTCGCACTCACACAGCGACGCACGTTAAGAGTGACGTCGACGTCGGCGTCAACTACTCAAAGCAGCGCGCAGGCTGCTGCTCGTACATTTGTATTGAAAACGTTGACTTGAATAACTTACATATGTGTTATTGGTCTGATCGGATTGTAATTTGGAGGTTATATTTATATTGCATTCAGCTTTATGTGTACCAAAGCAGAACTTTATAAGTTTAATACTTTGCTTAATAATTGTAAATTACCGATTTGCGGGGGCGGTGGGAGTGGCATCAAACATTTGAAATAAACTTTGTCTGCCTATTATATATAGAAACCTCCATGCCAAATTCGGTGTCTCTAGCTTTTCTAATAGCTGAGATCTGTTGTCTCATACAAACGGACAGACAGACAGACAGACAGACGGACAGACAGTCCCAATCGACTCGGCTAGTGATCCTGAGCAAGATCCTGCCACGCCTCCTTATGCCTGTTACATACATTTGCACAAAGTTAGTATACCCTTTTTTGACCATTTTCAATGGTCGAAGGTTATAAAGATTGGATCGAATTAGGTCGACTGACACGCGACTGAAGCGATTTGTGGACCAATTCGTTTCGTTTCACCGCCGCTGTTGGATTCAGTGTATTGAATTGACCATGAAATTTGGTGTTTGATTCGATTCAAGAAAATGTGATTTTTGGACATGGACAAAACACGATACAACTGCACAAAAACATATAACATACGCAAAAAATGTTAGTGAGCTACAAATCTATATACACACATATATGTTCCATTACAACAGTTCAAACTTGTTTAATTTTCTGTGCAAATATAAACACCAAGTGTTGTTATATGATTTGCACCAAATTTTGCCTTAAGCATGTTATCGATAATCAGCTGTCTTTGAAAGGTCGACGATAAGTCAGTTTTGAATATAAAAGTAAAAATCAATTTTTGTATCTAATTGGACTATACTTAATATAAAAACAAGTCGGAAAGGCTACAGTCGAGCGCGCACGACTGTGGTATACCCGCTACAACTTTGCGAAAAAACACATCTCACAGTCTCAAATTTGTTTTTCTAACTCGCCTTATCGTTATCATCGATTTTAAAAGAAGATGTAAAAAAAAATAAAAATAAGAACAGAAGAAAAAACAAAAAAAGATGTATGCCCCTGAGGGGATTCGAACCGTGTACCTCAACAAGCTTGAAATATGCAGTTATAATCACTCCGATATTAGCACAATATTATTTGGACCGGCAAAGTTGCATTATGAGACCATTCAGATTGTCGTACAGGACAAAAACTAATATCAACTCACTTCCCTTAAAATTCCTTTTAATCAAATGCATTTAATACTCAACTTAAAATATTTTAAGTGCTTGAAAAAAATTAATACCCGAAAAAACCCCACTCGCATCCAGTAGGATTTGAACCCGTACCCTTTCGCTTCACAGTCAACGACCACATCCACTCAGCCACTGTATCTTCTTTGCATATACTATAAAATTGCAATCATGATCAGTGCAAATAATGTTGGTAATTCTTGCCGCCGGAGTTGAACCTGCATATCTTGCATATCTAACATATTAAGACAGACAAAACACGTGGTCACATGACACTACTATTTCTTGAATATCCATATTTATCGTCCAATCTTACTGAATTTTCACGAAACGTCCGTAAGATGGTACTCATAACGTATAATAAAAATTGTTGCTGTATAGCTAATATTGCAGCTGTAGTCAATTTTTTTCAATTTATAGAGGTGGGTGGAAGCGTGGCAAAAATCTAAAACAAACTTAATAAGCGTGTAGTTATAACACATATTGTTACAAAATTTGGTAGCTCTAGCTCTTATAATAGGTGTTCACACGGACGGACGGACAGACAGACATGGCTATATCGACTCGGCTGGTGATACTGATCAAGAATATATATACTTTATGGGGTCGGAGATGTCTCCTTCTGCCGGTTACATACATTTTCGGTTTGAACAAAGTTATAATACAAGAAAGCAAGGCAGCTACCTTTGGCTTACCCTTGCAGTTGTGCACAACTATATGCAATAGTACTCAGATCGTTGATCCTTATAAGTTATAAAAGTTCGATTTTGATGCAACTTTATTACTAAGGACACACTTAGATTTGGATGTGGTAAGCATGATAGCTATATCTTGAAATTTAACGAAAATCGGCCGATAGGTTTCATCACATACGATATATCGGTCCGCTTTAGCCCGTTCCGACTTATTTAAAGAGGGCAGAAATAAGAAGCTTGTGAGCCCAGTTTCATGAAGATTGTTCATATAACAGCCATAGAATATAAACGTCTGAGATATATAAATGGAAAAACTAAAGGCGGGTTACTGTATAACATTAAAAAGTACTGATAATGTGCGGTATTTCCAAAAACAAAACAGGTTTGCATACAAAAACCCTGATTTCAGCCGATTGTTCCAATGGCAGCTATATGTTATAGTGGTCCGATTTTGATACAATTTTGACGGCACATTAAGAACGTAACAAGAATAAGATTTGCCAAATCTCTTTGCAATATCTTGAAAAACAACAAAAATGGCAGCTATACGATATATCGGTCCGATGTGGCTCGTTCCGACTTATTTACAGCGTGCAGCAATAAGAAGCTTGTGTGCCAATTTCATGAAGATAGCTCAAAAACTGAGAGACTAGTTTGCGTTGCAACAGACAGACGGACGGACAGACGGACAAACGGACATCGATTTTTCGACTCCTCTGTTGATGCTGATTCAGAATATATATACTTTATAGGGTCGGAGATGTCTCCTAAGGTGCGTTGCAAATTTCTGGCTAAAATACCTTCTGCAATTTTAAAATTCCGAAACAAAAAAATTTTTACTTTCTGCCAAAAAAACGCTAAAATAAAAGCAATGTGCAATGGCAACCACTTCTAATTTCATACCACCCTATATTATAGGTATGTATGTTGTGCGTATACGAATTTTAGAAATTCCATTATGAAAACAAATCTTTGTTGCTAAGCTTGTCACTGGTTTCACACCAGACGGTATAGTAGCTTTCATCCAATATCAAAGGCAGATAAAGTTTATTTGAAATATTTTATGCTACGGCCAACACTCCCGCCAATCAGTATTTTGCGATTATGAAGCAAAGTATTGAATTCGCTTCGGTATACACAATGCAATATAAACATGTTCTCCAAATTAAAATCCGGTCGGACCAATAATACAAATGGAATTTAAGTCGACGCTTTTAAAACAAATATTCGGTACGAGCAGTCTGCGCACTGCTATGAGCAGTTGACGTCGACGTTGTGGCGCTTCACTTTACTTTTTAAATGCGTGTCTGTGTGAGTAATCCATATTCAAAATTTAATGTTTAAGATTATATGTGTGGTAACGTATTTGTAACGGATTTTAGGAATTGGGAAAAAACAATTTTACTGACTGTATCCTTACCGTCTTGTTTATACCCTTCGACCATTGAAAAAAGGGTATATTAGCTTAGTGCAAATTTATGTAACAGCCATAATGGGGCGTGGCAGACCCCATAAAGAATATATTTCCCAGGAACCGAGTCTTTCAACGTTAATAGTATTCGGTATGAGCAGCTTGCGCGCTGCTATGAGGAGTTACGCGCGTCGCTGTCCGAGTGCGAGCGATTAAGGCACATGCATATAATAATTTGTGCAAACTTTTCTGTTTGAAATTATGAGTGTGATTACACGTTTATAATGGATTTTTCAAATTTGGCGAAGGGTATTTTAATGTTGGGCGCGCTTAACTGAATCCTGGCCGACTAGTTAAATTTCTGTCTGTCATTGTTTGAACTTTGGTTACATTGTGTGCACTTAATATTAAATTGATGTATTGTTGAATAATCTTATTTTTGTAATATATATTATTTAACATATATATCTTCACTATTATACAGGGGTGACACAGAAATCGATTTTGCTTGAATCTGGCCGAATTGTCATTATTGTAATTTTTGTACTCCAGTAAAAAAACCCCTTATTATAAGCTGAACGATATTGAGAGGCTTTCAAATTTTAGATATGCAGCAGAGGAAGCGTTAGAAATAAGAAAATATAGATTATTGTTGTCCGAGCATAATTCCCTAAACGGATTGAGAAAGCATAGTTCGAACTACAATTAGGAAAAGTTAATGGTAAGTAATATCTGGTTTTCTACAAGGGACAGAGAAGTAAAGCCGGCTAACCAGATCAACACTGTTAATGTCACCTTTAATAAGGTTATCAATAAAGATCAAAGCATAGTACGCCCATTGAGAAAGAACATTTTTAAAGTGTTCTTTGTGTTCTGTTAGCCAAATAATAAATACTACACATGGTAATAAAGGTAAATTAAGAAACAGAAGTCTACTGCCATAAGATTAAAGTCTTAAAATTACATCCCAGTTAAGGCGAATATTAAAAACTGTTCCGTACATATTTAATGCGGCTTTTATAAGTAGTTTACTGGGGACACCATACGCATGATCCGTATTCAAGCTGTTTCGATCACCTCTTAATAAAGACAAGAACGCCCTGGCTTTATTGAACATGTTAGAAATATATTCGGAAAATTTTAATTTTTTGTCCAAACGGACCGCAAGATTATCAACACCATAAAGAGTGTAGGAAACGTGTTTTGGACTGGCTAGAGATAATGACATCATCTTGCATTTAGAGCTGTTCGGAAAAAAGAAAGAAAATTGCACAACACCAAGAATAAACTATTGTCGGTGTATATGTAAGAGTGACAGTCGTTATTATTATATTGGTAGCAAAGCTTTACATAATCGGCATACATGAGCGTACGGGAGTTCCCTATGACCAAAGGTAGGTCATTGATGAAAAGTGTAAAGAGAAGGGGACCTAAATGGCTACCGTGAGGAACACCAGATGTGGCATAGAGAAGGTTTAGAAGAATGTTATTAAAGAGAAATCTTTGAGTTCCGTCAGTCAGATAACTCACAATATAACTAAGTAGTTTTAGTAAAAAGCCTAAAAGGCTGAGTTTATGCGTAAGAAGGGAATGATTAACTGAATGAAATGCTTTACTGAAATCAGTGTATATATATTAACAGTTTAAGATTTTCCTGAAAACTTTTTATAACAAAGGATGTCAGCTCAATCAAATTCGTCGCAGTTGATCGACGTTTCATAAATCCGTGCTGAGAAGGCGATATGACGGATCTACAGAAATGATGCAAGTGAGGAGTCAAAACTTACTCGATAAATTTAGGTATTGCCGACAATTTAGAGATACCTCTATACTTGCTTGCATCAGACTTGCTGCCCTTCTTAAGCAAAAGGATGATAAGTGATTCCTTCCATATAGAAGAAAAGGATGATGTATCTAAGGACAGCGAGAAAAGTTTGAGCAAAGGCTTACTTAGAGAGTGAGCACAGAACCGAAGTACACAACCGGGGACACCGTCGGGACCAGGAGAAAAAATGGTTTCACCGAGTGAAGATCCTTAACAAGTGAAATTTCGTTTAGAATAGGAGTGAAGATACCATTTGAACAGGGATAAAAATGAACATTTTGAGTAGAAGGCGAGTACGTAGTTTGAAAAAACATTGCAAACATGTCGGCCATGGCTTGGCCGGTATCTGCTATAGAATTTTCAAAAAACAACTTTGAAGGTTTAACCGATGACTTACGCTTCATGTTAATAAAACTATTAAACTGTTTAGGGTTTACTAGAAACAGTCCTACAACGAGCTAAATAGTTTTTATAACATTTCACGTTCAGTACTGAAAAATTTAAACGAGCAGCTAAAAAACGAGAAAAGGCTGCAGGTGAATTATTAATTTTATATTTTTTAAATAATTTCGATTTTAAATTTTTAAGGCGCTCTCTTGTGAACCAAGGGGGCTTGCTCGAGCATGTCGGAAGGTAAAAAGGAACACAAATATCATTGATAAAATAAATTTGTCGCTACTGAAATATCAGTAGACGAGTAAAGTTCTGACCAGTCACAGTCAGAGATTAACAAATTTAATAATTCAAAGTCTGCTGTTTTAAAGCAGCGTACACATCCACGCGGTTTTTCATTTTTATCAAAACACACGCCAAGATCAACAGTAACTTCGAAGGTGGGATGGTAAGAATCTTCTGGTAAAGAAAGAGGCTGAGTCCTGTTTAGAATCACCCTAGATGGATCAGATACGAAACATAAATCTAACGATCTGTTTTTAGAATTTTTGACATGATTGACCTGCGACAATGACATATCAAACAGACCATCAAAAAGGTCATGCTGCCGGGAAGGCAATAAGAAAGATTCATCAACTCTTGAGGTCCAGTCACATTCTAGTGTATTAAAGTCACCACGGACTATTAAATGATCCCTGTCTGATAACAGGTTGAACACAGTCTTTATTGCAGATAAATGTTGCAAATATACTGACAATTCCGATGACGGCGGAATATAAGAGCAGGTTATAAAATAAGAAAACCCAGGAAAGTGTAATTTTACACAAATAAATTCAATACTTTATTGAATCTCCGGTTTTAACAATACCGATGTAATGGCGATCAGAACCCAACCACCACGTCGGCCAGGTCGATCAAGCCTGTAAGTTGAGTTTTTACTTGGGAAAACTTCGGAGTTTAGAATATCCGGTTTCAACCAGGTAAATACCAACACATGGGATGTAAAGGAAAGGCTATTTAGAAAAAGATTAGAAAGTTTGCTACATAACCCTCTACCATTTTGGTATGTAAAAAGGAAAGTAGCATTTAGTTTTTTGTTTTGGTTTGTTGCTAAGATGTAGATGCTTGTGTAGGTAGAGATAACGCAATCGGTTTCCGATTTGTCTTATTTTTCGCTTCAAACTCTTTAACCACTACATGGTCTGGCAAAAACTTGGGAGAACATATGTTGGTCAAGAGTTCAGCTGGGACACTAATTTTAAAGGACCATAAATTTAAATTTAAATCTTTTAAATCTGCAGCTTGTATTTGACTTGAATGTAAGCCACTATCTCTTCAGAGGTAAGATCAGGGGAAAGCCAGGAAACGAAAATTTGCTTCCTAAGTGGAACACCTAAAACCTTTTTTGGCTCCACAGGCATTACACCTGAGTATTCGTATCCGGTAGTCCGGAAATTAAACTTGCCATCGGTATTTCTAATATCTGTGGAGTAGGCAAAGAAACCACAGCGGACACATCAGAAACTTTATGTGACACCATTTGTAAACACTCGTCGATGACTTTTTCAGAAGCCGATGATCTCGTCACCATAGGAGTGGTAAACGACATCAACGGCTAAGCCACCGGTGTACATGGTTGGTCAATGTGAGGAGGCGGAATGGCAGCAAGCAAAGATTTCGCCAGATGAGCTGATTTCTTGCGTTTGGGCGACTCATTTAATAGTTTTAGGCTATTGAATGAGTTGTCCAACGCAGAGAACTGATCGGCAAGTTTTCGGAAACTGCCAAAAAGTTCACGAAATCTTGACTTTGTTTGCCGCATGAACGTTATCATCTCGTTTTCCGCCTCCCAACACAGGTCGCAACAATAGCGCAGACCAGTGCACTTAGATACGGCATCAGCCGTAGAGGCAGTGAAGCCGGCACATTTTATGTGCACAAAATTGTCACACAGCCAGCAAGATATGCTCGGCTGAGTAACAGTCACATGCTTTAAGCATGTTTAGGCCATGGGTTTCAAAAAAATACATGGTCTATTAGGTTTGTCGGAATGTGCGTAACAGTCAGAAGGAGACATCTGCGACCCCATAAAGTATATATATTCTTACTCAGGATCACTAGCCGAGTCGATCTAGCCATTTCTCTCTGTCCGTCTGTCTGTCTGTCTGTATGTCTGTCCATGTGTCTGTCTGTATGAGACAATGGATCTCAGCTATTAAGAAAGCTAGAGACTCCAAACTGGCAGAGAGATTCATGTATATCCTAGGCAATAAACGTCATTTTCAAAATTCGGATACCACGCCCACCGCCCTCGTAAATCAGAAATTTGAATTTCATATGCGATTATTAAGCAAAGTATTGAAGTCTTAAATTTCTGCTTTGACATACATCTAGATAAATACGTTGTGAACTTATTCCATAAATTGCAACCCGATCGGATAATAAACATAGAAGTTACGCAAGTTAACGTTTTCTCTTGATTTGTGATGCGTTGCCTGCAAGCTGCTGCCAGACATGTGCGTTTTCGATCTTTTTAATGCGAAAATGGTTATGTGTGTGTATGAGATCGAAATAGTAACTTAGCCGAACATTCAGTAGTTGTGGCGATAGTCAAATGTGTTTAGCAGCCGACCATCTAGCAAAGAGATGGAGGTTCAATCATTGCGAAAGGCAGGCGGGGGTTTTATATTTATTTATTCTTTTTTTCATTTCTAAGTAGAAATTTTTTTTTCATCATTATAAAATTTAGTTTCATTTATCATATTTCAACAAATTATCTAATTCAATCCAGTACAAGTGTTATTGTTGTGCAAGACAATATGACACATTTCAGCTAATGGTCTAAATATGAAATTTTAGCGTGCGCGGAGCGTAGTGACGGTGGTCTAGTTGTTCGGATGACGGACTCCTATGCAAACGGCCAGGGTTCAAATCCGCAAAAAAAAAGAGAATTTATCTATTTTAATTTTTTTTATGTTTTGTTGTATTTTATATTTGATTACATTTATATTTATAAAGAATATACATTTTTGAATCATTTACCATTTAAATATTATCTAATCAATTTTATATTAAGTGTTACATTTTGCCTTTTAAGATGGTTTGCATGCTGTACTTGTGCGTGCATGCATTCAATACATGCATGCGAAGCTCATGCATTGCATTGTCCCTTAACTACTTTTTTATGGTTTACTTTAAATATATATGTACACTGAAAATCCATGGCCTCTTACAGTCACCGCGTTACTGTAGCCTTTCCGACTTGTTTCTTTTAGCATTATGCTACATCTTCTTTTAAAATCGATGATAACGATAAGGCGAGTTAGAAAATTTGAGACTGTGAGACGTATTTTTTCGCAAAGTTGTAGCGGGTATACCACAGTCGGGCGTGGTCGACTGTAGCCTTTCCCACTTATTTTTTTTCGTTTTTATCTATCCTTTTTTTAAGAGGGGTAGCTGGCAGCCCTGACATACACTGAAAATCCATAGCCTCTTACAGTCACCGCGTAACTGTAGCCTTTCCGACTTGTACTTATTACAACGTTCACAGTTTTTCTTTAGTGTATTTAGTATCAACATTGCACCCGTGCGAAGCCTAGTTTAAAATATTTTAAGTTCAATATATAAAATAAGTTTTATTAAACTGAATTTTAAGGGTGAGGGGTATTGTTGTACACAAACGGTAAAATAACAAGAAAGCAAGGCTACCTTCTGCTTGCCAAAGGTTTCATACCCTTGCAGTTATACAAAATATAAAATATATTTGGATTGCTGCTGGTTTCTGTGGTATTTATTGAACAATTATAACAGTACATCGAATGACCAAAACTTTATTTGGATGTGGTAAGCCTGATAGCTATATCTTGAAATATAGCGTAAATCGGCCGATAGGCTCCATGACAGCTATACGATATTATTTAAAGAGGGTATAAATAAGAAGCTAGTGAGCAAAGTTTCATGAATATAGCTCAATAACTAGGGACTAATTTGCGTTGCAACAGACAGACGAACTGACTGGTTGTTCCCATAACAGCTATAGAATATAAACGTCTGAGATACCTCAATGGAAAAACTAAGGGCGGGTTACTGTATAATATTAAAAGTATTGATAGTGTGCGGTATTTCCAAAAAGAAAACAGGTTTGCATGCAAAAACCCTGATTTCAGCTGATTGCTCCTATGGCAGCTATATGTTATAGTGGTCCGATTTTGATACAATTTTGACACCACATTAAGAAGAATAAACTTCTGGCTAAAATAAATATACCCTCTGCAAGGGTATAATAATAAATTAAATGCAACAAGTCGGTATGGCTACAGCGAGCGTGCCCGAAAGTAAGAAACCCTTCTCCTAATTTTTCAAATCCGTTACAAAATCCGTAATCCACTGATAATTTTAAGCAGAGTATTATGCGCAAATTATTCTACTACATACGACGTGGAACATTTGTACTGAGAACGTTGACTTGAATAACTTCTGTGTTATTGATCCGTGCGGATTGTAATTTGGAGGATATGTTTATATATCATTCAGCTTTGTTACTTACTTGTCCTTACTTGAGAGAAGTGTGCAAACCAGAGAACGGCTTCGGTTCAACCAAATGTGTGTAGGACACAATCATTCATATGAAAAATCACGCTATTCGGCCACAGTGTCAAAGTGTATATGTATCAAGAAATTCGCTGCTGAATGAGATGAAACATGAAATAAATTATTATGTAATATTATACGATTTATACGAAATTGGGAAAATTAACACCCCCAGATAATCCTAAATACCTGTTTTACATCTAATTCATAAAAACGCCTTGCTTAGGTATGCAAATAACCCCTTTTTAGGGACATTCCCAAAAAATAGCTGAGTTACAAATTCTTGGAAAATACCAAGAGTAGGTACGCAAACAATTGCATCTGCATTTAGGTAGAGAAAAAAGGGTCATCTAGACGCCGCGGCGCCACAGTAGTTGCATAGGCAAAAATTACAAAAACAAAATACACACCAGCCCATACGCACAAGCAGGCAATTACAAAAACAAAATACATACATACACACGAGACCATACGCACAAGCGGGCAGTTACAAAAACAAAATACATACACACTGCCCGCTGCTCGAGTGCGACCTCGCTCGACCGAAAAAATGTGTATCTATGACCCAAATGCCAATGTGTGTCAATCGTCGATTTACCCAGACCAAGTGTTTGGGCAAACGGACCTGCGCGTCAGCTGATAGACTCTAGATTGATTCGTAAATTCGTTGATACGATACGATACAAAAAGATTGGATCGAATTGGATCGACTGACACGCGACTGAAGCGAGTTGTGCATAAATTCGTTTCGTTTCACCGCCGCTGTTCGATTCAGTGAATTGATATGACACTGAAATTTCGTGTTTGATGCGATTCAAGAAAATTGTGATTTTTGCAGTTCTCTGGTAAGTAAGCTTATTGGCCTGTAGGATGATGGCTTTGTTTTGTGTTTCCCAGGCTTAGGGATCATAACTTTGACTGATTTCTTTCACTTTTGAGGGAAGTATTCAATTTTGGTAATTGCGCTGAAGAGCAAGCAGATTTGTTTAACTGCAGACATTGGGAGCTCGATGATTATTAAGTCGAAGCCAGGCGATTTTCCAGTCTTTAGTTGCTCTTTAATGACTTTCGTTATTTCGTTTGGCCGGAATTCTATTCTATATTGTGGTACTAAGTCAGATGCAGTTAAGGGTGGGAGGGTAAATTAATTAGTGGCTAGATTTGGTTGAAATATTTTTCTGAGATGATCAGCGGCTCTTGCTCTGTCCATGTCACTACGAGCCTAGTTTTCGGTAGAGTTACGGATGGGTACAACAGTTTCTGTTGGTACCTGTAGATTCTTATGGGCTTTCCACAATGAGTTCTTTGTGCTGGTGGGTGTAAAACTCTCGATGTAACGTAGTTGTGCATCCGTTTCTTCTTTCTTAAGTGCTTTAGTAAGTCTGTAAGAAGCTGCATTTAGTCTACTCTTTGCGTCAGGTGATCGCCGCTCCTGCCACTCCCTTCGAAGTCGTCGTTTTTCAAGCACAAGCAGTTCAGTATCTCGACTTGTCATGTTGAATTTTATAATACCTTGTGGAGTTGACGCTTTTGCTGCTGCAACCAGTGTTGATTCTAGGTCACCAGCAAACTAATCAATGTCCTGCTCGGTTTCTACGGGGCTAGAAGAGTCGGTATTGGAACAAACATATTTTTTGTATCTATTCCAATTGGTCCTTTTGGTTGTCAGCCTATACGGTCGCTCGATGTGTTGCAGCTGGTAAAAAAGATGAAAGAGCACCGCACAGTGATCAAATGAAAGTTCTGGAAGTGCCTCAGCTGCAATCATTGATTGGGATATCCTCTTAGTGATGGAAAAGTCAATCAAATCTGGAAGCTTCTTTGGATCTTCTGGCCAGTATGTAGGCGCACCCGGAGAAAAATAATTAAGCTTGCTTTGCGGTTTAATGATTGCGTTGCCCAGCTGTTTTCCTTTAAGGGTCGCATTCCGATGTGCTTGGCATTACAATCGCCAGTTGCTTGTTGCATCCTTTCACCGAACGAGTCGAAAAGTGTTGTGAATTTGTCCTCAGATATTATGAAGCGGGGTAGGTAATAGACATCAGCCAGAGTGAGAGCATCATTATAGCATTGAAGGCTTATGGAGATAGATTGTAGGCAGTTTTCTTGCCAATTACCTGGAAAGTTGTGCTTAATTCGTAATCGTATTAGTATGCCAGTGACTCCATGGACCTTGCCATCCGGGTGATTTGTAAAGTAAAATTAGTATCCTGGTATTTGGAAATTGTACTTTTCAGTAAGGTGTCTCTGAGAGTAGCATAACATTCTGTCGGCTAAGAACGAAGTAATGTTAGTTGTAGTCGGTTACTTGTGAATTACTTGTGTGGTACGATCATGAGCTGAAGCCACTCGTTTGTTTAGGCGACTCTTAAGTTCCTTGTAAACAATGCATTCTCATAAGTTGGCTGTGTGTTTTACGCCACAGTTGCTGCATAATTTAATTCGTCGTTCTTGTTCTTATGACAGTTTATTGTACTGTGAGCATCGCTGCAAGCGACGGAGATGGATTTAAGGGTGCAGTACGCTTTGGTGTGGCCATATTCTGGGCAGTTGTATATAATTTTTGCTTATTTTTTGACTCGATGGCTCTTGTTCGACTTTGAAGAGTGGCTGCGGCTCTTTTTCCTGTAAGGAATGTTGATCACCGTTTTTGCGTTGAAGTTTTTCTCCTTTAGTGCTTCGATAATTTTGGATGGGGTCACTGAGAATTCTATTTCTTTAATGACAACCTGCAATCCTTTGCCACTTTTAAGCTGGTAGGTGTAGTAACTTTTCTCAGCTTCATCCGGTTACTTGGTCACTGATCGGTGGCTAGACTCATTAGGAGTCTGCACTTTCGTTTCCAGTATATTTCCCTTAGTAAGAGGTATAACATGGAACTTGTTTTCTCCGATGATTGCAGCTAGTTTGTTAACCAGTGCACTTGAGGTTTTCTCACGTATAAATATTGGTGGCGGCTAAACCTTCTTCTGCACCTGTTCTTTGGTTGGATGCACTTCGCAGTCATCCAATAGTGCAAACCTATATGAAGTTGAGTTGTTATCAGCGCGATTTATTTTCGGCTGATTACCAGCCTATTTGTGTTCTGGGCTTAGTTTTTGCTTTATTTGGATATAGTGATACAGCCCTGTTTTGGCACAGTTTTTTGTTATACCCTTGCAGAGGGTATATTAATTTTAGCCAGAAGTTTGCAACGCACCTTAGGAGACATCTCCGACCCTATAAAGTATATATATTCTGAATCAGCATCAGCTGATTCGATGTCCGTTTGTTACAATGCAAAGTAGTCTCTCAGTTTTTGAGCTATCTTCATGAAACTTGACATGCAAGCTTCTTATTGCTGTAAATAAGTCGGAACGAGCAGGATCGGAGCGATACATCGTATAGCATAGAAACTATCGGCCGATTTTTGTTGTTTTTCAAGATATTGCAACAAGTTTTGGCAAATCTTATTCTTATTAATGTGCTTTCTGTTTTTAATGTGCTGTCAAAATTGTATCAAAATCGGACCACTATAACATATAGCTGCCATAGGAACCTGTTTTGTTTTTGGAAATACCGCACATAATCAATACGTTTTAATATTATACAGTAACCCGCCCTTAGTTTTTACATTTGACGTTTATATTCTATAGCTGTTATAAGAACAATCAGTCAGTCCGTCTTTCTGTTGCAACGCAAATTAGTCCCCCAGTTATTGAGCTATCTTCATGAAACTTGGCTCACAAGATTCTTATTTCTGCCCACTTTAAATAAGTCGGAACGGGCAAGATCGGACCGCTATATAGTATAGTTGTCATGGAACCTACCGGCCAATTTTGGTTATATTTCAAGATATAGCTATCAGGCTTACCACATCCAAATCAAAGTTTGGTCATTCGATGTACTGTTTTAATTGTTTAATTAAAACCACGGAAACCGGCAGCAATCCAAATTTATTTTATATTAAGTATAACTGCAAGGGTATAAAACCTTCGGCAAGCCAAAGGTAGCCTTGCTTTCTTGTTTTTTTTTTGGTTTTATTCCGCTTTTGCTTCCAAGAGTCGGTATGAGTGCACTTGCTTTTGGTTCGATGGCTCAGCAGAATTGTACATCGCTGTCGGTATTGAGCATATGGTTGATGTTGTTGTTGTCGTTGCTATAGGTGCAGTTGCAGTAGATATCGAAATATCGAAATGTAGCTACCAGTACTACAGAGCTTGACGCTGTTTGCAATGGGGAGAGTGTGAGAGAGACGCTCTCAGTGTGTTCGGGTTCGCTTCGTGCAGTTTTAAGCTTTGGTGAGCAAGACCGCGATCGTTTGCTTTCTGCAGATGCTAGGTCCGTGACCCGGTGGATTGTTTGGCACTCTCGGGTGTTAGACACGACGGTGAAGTATGCATTGTTCCGTTGGAGAGAGAGATTCGGCGCTCTTGCTCTTTTTGGCACTGAGCGCGCAATTCGCGTTGGCTTATTTGAACTATCGATTTGTTCGTTGTCTATTTGTTATATTTTATTTTTTTTTGTAAATGTTATGTTTCTCACACAAGAAAGTGTTGTAGGTTAGCAAAACATCGCTAATAAATTAGATTTGTTTATCTAATTATACAAAAACTGAAAACTTTGGTGACTGTAATTTAATCGACGAAAAATGCGTGCGTTCGATTTCAATATCTATTTTCGAGTAATTTATTGCTTAGCCTAGCTTAACTACGGCGGCCAAACGGGGCGAATTCAAAACAGCGAAGAGATAACACGAGAACTGCTCCGCCCTAAACTAGTGTAAGTTAACTAGCCTTCAAGGATTTAAATTTTTTCAAGTATTATATAATATTTTCCTAATTAAACTAACTTAATTTAACACCGGCCCCGTTGAAGGCCTCTATGGCTTCAAGTTATTGGAAGAGGAGCCAGTTTATAAATGGACCGTCAAAAAACTATCCCATTACTGGTCCTAAGACCGACGACCCTGACCATGCCGTCCTGCCCTGCGTGTGTTGTCACAATCCTGCTGCGGAGGAGGGCTGTCTTCGGCGACGGCGACGAGATTGCCCTCTTTGATGTTGGGCTGTTGCTGTTGCAACTTGCCCCGGATTTGAAGGCCTAGGACATATTCGCGGGACCATCGCTGCCAGAACTGATGCCTGACAGACGAGACAAGTCGCCATCGACCAACAAGCAGTTGAGACCCGTCTGGTCCGGGGTCCGGAGTGCTGGTGGGGCGAGTAACGACCCGCCTGTCAGCAGGTGCCCTGGTGTTAGGGCCTCTCCGTCGCTGGGGCCTGGCTGATTGGTTCGAGTTTCCGCGAGTTGAGCACAGCCTTGACACCGACGAGGACTGTTTACAGCTCTTCCGCTGTTAGCTGCGCGCTGCCCTCCGATCGTAGGAGTAGGTACTTTGCAGTTTTCACACCTGTCTCCCAGAGTCCTCCCATGTGTGGTGCTCGAGGCGGAGGTGAATACAAAATCGCACTCGCTTTTTAATGCGAATTAGCGGATTGCGTCCGCTTGCTCCTCGATCGTCCCACGCAGGTTCTCGAAGCGGTGATTTGCTCCGACGAAGTTTGTCATGTTATCACAATGCACGATCTGCGGACATCCTCGGCGACCAACAAACCTTTGAAAACATAATAGGAAGGAGTCAGTGGAAAGATCGGAGACCACTTCTAAATGAATTGCCTTGGACACAGAACACACGAACAGTGCTATGTAGGACTTATAAGGGGGCCCACCACGGATTTTAAGTGTCGTGTACATTGGACCACAAAAATCCACACCACAAATGTCAAAGGGGCGGAGATCACGGAGTCAGACTTCGAGTAAATTCCCCATTATTTGAGTTAGAAGTTGCGGTTTGCATTTGAAGCATCTAATGCACGGCCGAACTGTCTGAATGCATACCTCCTGAGCGTTAACTACCCAAATACGCTCTCGAAGGCTACCTACAAAAGCTCGTGGGCAAACATGAAAATTGGTTTGATGCAAATGTCGGACATAGATCTGTACGAAGTTAGAGCGTTTAGTCAACAACAATGGAAACTTGGCATCATATGATATAGGAGCATTTGATAGTCGCCCCCTAACTCTCATCAACGAAAACGTTCACCAAGTTCCCTTGTCTTCGTGAATAAATGGATTTAATCGCTGAAGACAAGGGCCAAGCTCGGTTACTTTTTAAACCTTTTTAATATCATCAGAAAATTCGTGACATTGAAGAACTTCGACTATTTAAAAAGCCTTCCTTACATTCCGTTGGTGACGGAATCTTTTCAAATTGGGCATTCCTATTCTTAAATTTAGCTATGAAGCGGAACATATAAACAAACACCCCTAACAGCTTGATGTGTGACGAAAATCCCTCGACGACGCCCACTATATCTGACTTGATTACGGCAGCGGCCAGTCCAACCGCTTTTTTCTTCCTCTCCAGCTCCCTTGACAGCTCTAGGTGCGGATTAACGGGCCAATTTTCATCTTCGTTCTTCAAAACGAAGGTCCGCTAAACCATATTGACTCCATCAAGTCGTCAATGTCACAACCTTTTGAAACTACATCTGCTGGGGTTTGTTTTGTCGGTACATGTCGCCATGTAGCTTCCTTGGACCACTCCTGAATGTCAGCCACTCTGTTCGAAACGAACGTCGCCAAAAACGATGCGATCGGATCCAGTGAAGAGTAACTTCTAAATCCGACCAGTAGACAGTTCGTTCGATATTCATCGTCAATAATGGCTTGATACAGAATCAAGATCTGCTAGAAGGTGAGCGGCACTTAATTCAAGTCTAGGAAGTGTTTTAGTCTTGAGCAGCGCTACTTTTGACATTGCAGTCAACAACGAAATCTTGTAACCTTCAGCAGTTTTGCTACGGATATAGACCCAAGAACCGTAGGCTCTCATAGATGCGTCGGCGAAACCATGTAACTGTATTGGTGATATCGGATTGGTAAACACATATAGCAATATGGAGATTTTTTTCTTTTTTGTTCCTTTTTGTCGCTCGGAGATCCATGACAGAGGTGTCGGCTTTAAAGTTTAAGGCATCTTCACTAGGAGTCCATGAATCCGAGATTTTTATTTATTTATTTATTTAACGTCAACTAAGAGCAGTCGACTCAAAGACTAAAATAAAATGAAATTACAAATATAAATTTAAATAAAAAATATAAGTATAATTTAAGTTAAAAGTAAGGATATTATTTAAAAAAATTTTTTTAAATTATTTTATTATTATTAAATTATTTAATTATTTATTTAATTAATTAATTAATTAATCTGGGAATAAAAAGATAATTTTAGTTGATCCAACATTTGTTGCAAAGGATTGGGGAAACCCAGAAAACCCAATCAGATCAAAAGTAGTGGTTTAATGGATTAAAGCGCTCGTAACGCCCGAGGAGCGCAGTTAACGAATAGGAAGGTCTCGAGATCGCTAACATCTAGCTAGGTGAGAAAGTAGTGAAAGTTTAAGATTATTAGTCGATTGGCTGTTAGATATGATAAAGTAGTATTTGTTGTAGTCCAAACATAATACCCTGAATGGTTCGTGCAAGGCATAGTTCGACCTACAACTAGAAAAAGTTAGTGGAATATAATTTCTCGTTAGTCGGCAAGGGACAGAGAAGTGTAACCGGCTAACCAAGTCATCACTGTCAATGTCGCCTTTAATAAGGTTATTAATAAAAACCACACCCAGCATAGTACGCCGATTGGCTAAGAAAGGTAGATTTAGTAGAAGAAGTCTGTTAGTATAGCAAGGTAGTCTTAAGTTTGAATCCCAATTTAGTCCACGCAATGCGAAAATCAAAAAGTTCTTTTGTACGGATTCAATACGGTCCTTGTAGGTTGAAAATTGAGGACACCAAACACATGATCCATACTCGAGAATAGGACGCACAAGTGAGGTATAAAGGGTCTTAGTTATATAAGGATCATTAAATTCCTTAGCCCACCTCTTAATAAATCCGAGTACACTCATAGCCTTATTGACTATGAAAGAAATGTGCTCGGAGAACTTGAGTTTCGAGTCCAGGCGTACACAGAGGAAATTCTGTCCAGAGGACAACCACATAAAGTGTAAGATTCGTACTTAGGACTGGCACGAGAGAATGTCATCAACTTGCATTTTGAGCTGTTCAGGATTAATAGGTTTGCACCACACCAACTGTTAAAAGGCATCTTTAAATTGAAAACAATGCTTTACATCATCTGCATACATAAGAGTACGCGAGTTACGTATGGCCGAAGGAAGGTCATTGATGAAAAGCGTAAAAAGAAGGGGACCTAAATGGCTTCCCTGAGGAACACCAGAGGTAACTTAAATAGGGTCAAAAAAAAAATTTTTTAAGAAGACTCTTTGTGTTCTGTTGGCCAAATAACTTATATGCCAGCTTAAAAGATTTGGTGAGAAACCAATAATATTTAGCTTATGTGCAAGAAGGGAGTGATTTACTGAGTCAAATGCTTTACTGAAATCAGTATAAATGACGTCAGTTTGAAAAACTTTCTGAAAGCCCTTTATTATAAAGGATGTAAGCTCAAGTAAATTTGTCGAGGAGGAACGACGTTTTAAAAATCCGTGCTGATAAGGAGATATGACAGATCTACAGAAATGCTGCAAGTGAGGAGTTATGACATTCTCGAAGAGTTTTGGAATAGCCGATAATTTTGAGATACCTCTATAGTTTAAAGCATCAGACTTGCTGCCCTTCTTGTGAAGCGGTAAAATGAAAAATTCCTTCCATATGGAAGGAAAGGTGGAAGTTTTTAGGGACAGCGAGAAAAGTTTGAGCAACAGCTTAGATAGAGGATCGGCACAGTATCGAAGTACGCAACTAGGAATTCCGTCAGGACCAGGTGAGAAAACTGGTTTTATTGAACATAAATCCCTGAAAATCGAACTTTCGTTTAATTGTGGGGCGAAAATGCCATTTGAACTGGGAATGGTGAAAGGATAAGAATTTACATCGCGTGTTGAAATTGAGTAGGTCGTTTGAAAGAACTTTGCAAACAGATCAGCCATGTCCTGGTCAGTGTTTGCATTTGCACCATCAAACGATAGCATAGATGGATAGGCAGATGATTTACGCTTCATGTTAACATAATTATAGAACTGTCTGGGATTCTGCCGGAACTGAATCCCGAAATTGGTCAAATAATTTTTGTAGCATGTAGCGTTGAGAGCAACAAAATTAGACCGAGCAATAAGATATCTTGAGAAAATAGATCAGGAATAACTTCTAGAATATTTTTTAAAGAGTCTAGACTTTAGATTTTTAAGACTGGATAGTTCTTTAGTAAACCATGGGGGTTTACTCGAATGCCTCGGATAAGAAAAAGGCACACAAATGTCAAAGAAGTTATTTAATGTTTTATAAAATAAATTAAGAGCCATATCCATATTGTTACATTTATAAAAATTAGACCAGTCATAACTTGAAATTAAGTAATTAATTTTATCAAAATCGGCTTTACGAAAACAACGTGCTCTCTTACACGGCGTAACTTTTTTATCCAATACGTTCAAACCAGTTTCAAAAACAACCTCGAACGTAGGATGATAGGGATCTTCTGGTTGGGTAAGTGGGTGGACTCTAGTCAGAGTTACCATACTCTGATCGGAGACAAAGCATAAATTGAGTGTTCGATTAAGAAAATTTTGTATGTGGTTGACCTGCACCAGAGAAATGTCATGCAGGCCGTCAATAATATCGTGTTGTTGTGAGGGCAACAGGAAATTTGCCTCATCACTTGGTGTCCAACTATGAAACACTGTTAGCAAGAAATAGAATTTTAATAAATCAAATATCAAACCTAATCCTCACAATCACATTGGCTAAAACCAACAAAATCAATCCATCTATATTCGAGCATAACGATTTGAAAGCTATCTTAAATGAAAATCCGTTAGAAATTCCCATAGTTAGTCTCACAGAAGCGTCCAAGATAAAAGTCCTCCAGTCCGAAAACATTATTCATATCTTAATAGCGTATCCCAGGACGTTCGGTCGGCGACGGTAACCTGACACTTAAAAATGTTGCTAGTGGCTGCGTTATCGCTTATGCAGAGTCGGCATGCCGACTCTAGCTTGGAGCCTCAATACATCTCTTTGTATTTCCTAGTTTTAGTTCTTACAAAGCTGCTTAATAAACTACAGCTCAACTCTGGCACATAGCCGTAAAAATAACCTTGTACTTAATTACACTACATTGCTACGCCACAAGGCTAGCAATATACCTAAGAGGGCGAAGTCAAGCTCTCCAACATAATCAACCTAAATTCAGTGTCAAAGGCGTACCTCTACCGAAGAAGGAAGACCCCTTG
>JAEIFR010000578.1:0-39877 GCA_018904105.1 Zaprionus tsacasi | reverse complement strand
TTAAATTTTAAATCAAACTTACTTTTGTGAAACGGAAGCGAACATACATATATATATATAGAGTGGGCTTTTAGCTCGTTAACGAATTTGTGCCGTAGCACCAACGTACATTTAAATCAACCCCCAAAATATTATTTTAATTTAATAATTTTAAATATGACCTAAGTGCCCAACAAAATGAAACTTTTAAATATAAATTAATTAACTACATACACCAACTGATAAGCCACATCTCGGAAGATCTTTCGTCGATGGAGTTTTACCAACCAAATTTGTGAGTGATTTTATGATGATTTTTTGTTTATAATTTTGTTATTTTGAAGTTTGATTTTGCACTTGTGTTAATTTGGCTCTTCAAGCCATGGCTCTCCTTTATAGTGCTAGCATTTCTTTTGCTTTCTTTTATAAATAATCTCTGAATTATTTATAACTTAAATTTTCTGAAGTTCTTCTTGTTGAACTTACATTCAATATATGACGAAAAGAAAATCTTCCAATTTAAATTCAATTACCATTCAATTTAACTAACTATATATATTAAAATAATATTTTGCTAATGACATAAATTACTATATTTTCGAATTATCGATATTATTTTTATTACAGCCCATACACTATTATATATATATAGATATATTCGCACTCGTTGATTAAAATAATTTTTTTGTATGTCGTAAAATTCGGTTTTGCCCATAATTTTCTTTTGCTTAAATTTGCTTAAATTCACGTGGTAAAATATAACGAACCCTCGTTCTTGAATACTGCTTACACAACTTCAATGAAGTAATACCCTTAATTTCTTTAAAATGTTAGGTTATACCATTATGTTAGTTAATAAACATAACAAAATGAACTTCGCTTAAAATTTTAATTATATTCCGGGAGTCATGAGTGACGGAAGCGAGGAAATGACTGTACGTTAGGTAGCCACAAGGGATCGCCGAATATAATGTTGCAACTGGCGATCATGGAAGGGTGGGGATCTGGTTTCTCCAAGTATTGGAGAGAGCCAAAAGGCTGCCGTAATTTTGTTAACAGGGTGACTGACTGACTTCCCTCTTCTACCTTTTCTTCTTCAGATCTTATTTAGTTGACCGGCGATATAAAATTTTTTTTTTTTTTTTTTTTTTTTTTTCTTTTTTTTTTTTTTTTTTTTTCCCCCCCCTGAGATTTTTTTTTTTTTTTTTTTTAAAAATTTTTTTTTTTAAAGTTAATAAAATTTAACCAATAATTTTGTTAAAATGTCATAGGTATAGACCTTTGACTATTTTTCAAAATATATTTTGAAATTTTCAAATTATCAATTCTACTATTATTTTAATGGAGAATCACTCAGGTTGCAAAAACATTAACAAAATGTCATTCCGCGTGAAAATCGGAAATGTGTTTTAGAAAGTTACGATTAATTTTTGGGAAGGTATGATAAAAATTAAAAAACAAAAATTTTGTTAAAATGTCATAGGTATAGACCTTTGACTATTTTTCAAAATTTTCAAAATTTCAAATTATCAATTCTACTATTATTTTAATGGAGAATCACTCAGGTTGCTAAAACATTGACAAAATGTCATTCCGCGTGAAAATCGATTGATTTTTGAGAAAGTTACGATAAAAATTAAAAAACAATAATTTTGTTAAAATGTCATAGGTATCGGTATTTAAGAGGTGCGGGAAAATTCAAATACAATCACATTATCAAACGACCCTCGTACCTTTGACTATTTAGAGCAGGTGCGCGGCAAATACAAAAAGTCACGGACTTATCAAACGACCCTCGTATAGACCTTTGACTATTTTTCAAAATTTTGAAATTTTCAAATTATCAATTCTACTATTATTTTAATGGAGAATCACTCAGGTTGCTAAAACATTGACAAAATGTCATTCCGCGTGAAAATCGATTGATTTTTGAGAAAGTTACGATAAAAATTAAAAAACAAAAATTTTGTTAAAATGTCATAGGTATAGACCTTTGAATATTTTTCAAAATTTTGAAATTTTCAAATTATCAATTCTACTATTATTTTAATGGAGAATCACTCAGGTTGCAAAAACATTAACAAAATGTCATTCCGCGTGAAAATCGATTGATTTTTGAGAAAGTTACGATAAAAATTAAAAAACAAAAATTTTGTTAAAATGTCATAGGTATAGACCTTTGACTATTTTTCAAAATTTTGAAATTTTCAAATTATCAATTCTACTATTATTTTAATGGAGAATCACTCAGGTTGCAAAAACATTAACAAAATGTCATTCCGCGTGAAAATCGATTGATTTTTGAGAAAGTTACGATAAAAATTAAAAAACAAAAATTTTGTTAAAATGTCATAGGTATAGACCTTTGAATATTTTTCAAAATTTTGAAATTTTCAAATTATCAATTCTACTATTATTTTAATGGAGAATCACTCAGGTTGCAAAAACATTAACAAAATGTCATTCCGCGTGAAAATCGATTGATTTTTGAGAAAGTTACGATAAAAATTAAAAAACAAAAATTTTGTTAAAATGTCATAGGTATAGACCTTTGACTATTTTTCAAAATTTTCAAAATTTCAAATTATCAATTCTACTATTATTTTAATGGAGAATCACTCAGGTTGCTAAAACATTGACAAAATGTCATTCCGCGTGAAAATCGATTGATTTTTGAGAAAGTTACGATAAAAATTAAAAAACAATAATTTTGTTAAAATGTCATAGGTATAGACCTTTGACTATTTTTCAAAATTTTGAAATTTTCAAATTATCAATTCTACTATTATTTTAATGGAGAATCACTCAGGTTGCAAAAACATTAACAAAATGTCATTCCGCGTGAAAATCGATTGATTTTTGAGAAAGTTACGATAAAAATTAAAAAACAAAAATTTTGTTAAAATGTCATAGGTATAGACCTTTGACTATTTTTCAAAATTTTGAAAATTTTCAAATTATCCATTCTACTATTATTTTAATGGAGAATCACTCAGGTTGCAAAAACATTGACAAAATGTCATTCCGCGTGAAAATCGATTGATTTTTGAGAAAGTTACGATAAAAATTAAAAAACAAAAATTTTGTTAAAATGTCATAGGTATAGACCTTTGACTATTTTTCAAAATTTTGAAATTTTCAAATTATCAATTCTACTATTATTTTAATGGAGAATCACTCAGGTTGCAAAAACATTAACAAAATGTCATTCCGCGTGAAAATCGATTGATTTTTGAGAAAGTTACGATAAAAATTAAAAAACAAAAATTTTGTTAAAATGTCATAGGTATAGACCTTTGAATATTTTTCAAAATTTTGAAATTTTCAAATTATCAATTCTACTATTATTTTAATGGAGAATCACTCAGGTTGCAAAAACATTAACAAAATGTCATTCCGCGTGAAAATCGATTGATTTTTGAGAAAGTTACGATAAAAATTAAAAAACAAAAATTTTGTTAAAATGTCATAGGTATAGACCTTTGACTATTTTTCAAAATTTTCAAAATTTCAAATTATCAATTCTACTATTATTTTAATGGAGAATCACTCAGGTTGCTAAAACATTGACAAAATGTCATTCCGCGTGAAAATCGATTGATTTTTGAGAAAGTTACGATAAAAATTAAAAAACAATAATTTTGTTAAAATGTCATAGGTATAGACCTTTGACTATTTTTCAAAATTTTGAAATTTTCAAATTATCAATTCTACTATTATTTTAATGGAGAATCACTCAGGTTGCAAAAACATTAACAAAATGTCATTCCGCGTGAAAATCGATTGATTTTTGAGAAAGTTACGATAAAAATTAAAAAACAAAAATTTTGTTAAAATGTCATAGGTATAGACCTTTGACTATTTTTCAAAATTTTCAAAATTTCAAATTATCAATTCTACTATTATTTTAATGGAGAATCACTCAGGTTGCTAAAACATTGACAAAATGTCATTCCGCGTGAAAATCGATTGATTTTTGAGAAAGTTACGATAAAAATTAAAAAACAATAATTTTGTTAAAATGTCATAGGTATAGACCTTTGACTATTTTTCAAAATTTTGAAATTTTCAAATTATCAATTCTACTATTATTTTAATGGAGAATCACTCAGGTTGCAAAAACATTAACAAAATGTCATTCCGCGTGAAAATCGATTGATTTTTGAGAAAGTTACGATAAAAATTAAAAAACAAAAATTTTGTTAAAATGTCATAGGTATAGACCTTTGAATATTTTTCAAAATTTTGAAAAATTTCAAATTATCAATTCTACTATTATTTTAATGGAGAATCACTCAGGTTGCTAAAACATTGACAAAATGTCATTCCGCGTGAAAATCGATTGATTTTTGAGAAAGTTACGATAAAAATTAAAAAACAAAAATTTTGTTAAAATGTCATAGGTATAGACCTTTGAATATTTTTCAAAATTTTGAAATTTTCAAATTATCAATTCTACTATTATTTTAATGGAGAATCACTCAGGTTGCAAAAACATTAACAAAATGTCATTCCGCGTGAAAATCGATTGATTTTTGAGAAAGTTACGATAAAAATTAAAAAACAAAAATTTTGTTAAAATGTCATAGGTATAGACCTTTGACTATTTTTCAAAATTTTGAAAATTTTCAAATTATCAATTCTACTATTATTTTAATGGAGAATCACTCAGGTTGCAAAACATTGACAAAATGTCATTCCGCGTGAAAATCGATTGATTTTTGAGAAAGTTACGATAAAAATTAAAAAACAAAAATTTTGTTAAAATGTCATAGGTATAGACCTTTGACTATTTTTCAAAATTTTGAAAATTTTCAAATTATCAATTCTACTATTATTTTAATGGAGAATCACTCAGGTTGCAAAAACATTGACAAAATGTCATTCCGCGTGAAAATCGATTGATTTTTGAGAAAGTTACGATAAAAATTAAAAAACAAAAATTTTGTTAAAATGTCATAGGTATAGACCTTTGACTATTTTTCAAAATTTTGAAAATTTCAAATTATCAATTCTACTATTATTTTAATGGAGAATCACTCAGGTTGCAAAAACATTGACAAAATGTCATTCCGCGTGAAAATCGATTGATTTTTGAGAAAGTTACGATAAAAATTAAAAAACAAAAATTTTGTTAAAATGTCATAGGTATAGACCTTTGACTATTTTTCAAAATTTTGAAAAATTTCAAATTATCAATTCTACTATTATTTTAATGGAGAATCACTCAGGTTGCAAAAACATTAACAAAATGTCATTCCGCGTGAAAATCGATTGATTTTTGAGAAAGTTACGATAAAAATTAAAAAACAAAAATTTTGTTAAAATGTCATAGGTATAGACCTTTGAATATTTTTCAAAATTTTGAAATTTTCAAATTATCAATTCTACTATTATTTTAATGGAGAATCACTCAGGTTGCAAAAACATTAACAAAATGTCATTCCGCGTGAAAATCGATTGATTTTTGAGAAAGTTACGATAAAAATTAAAAAACAAAAATTTTGTTAAAATGTCATAGGTATAGACCTTTGACTATTTTTCAAAATTTTCAAAATTTCAAATTATCAATTCTACTATTATTTTAATGGAGAATCACTCAGGTTGCTAAAACATTGACAAAATGTCATTCCGCGTGAAAATCGATTGATTTTTGAGAAAGTTACGATAAAAATTAAAAAACAATAATTTTGTTAAAATGTCATAGGTATAGACCTTTGACTATTTTTCAAAATTTTGAAATTTTCAAATTATCAATTCTACTATTATTTTAATGGAGAATCACTCAGGTTGCAAAAACATTAACAAAATGTCATTCCGCGTGAAAATCGATTGATTTTTGAGAAAGTTACGATAAAAATTAAAAAACAATAATTTTGTTAAAATGTCATAGGTATAGACCTTTGACTATTTTTCAAAATTTTGAAAAATTTCAAATTATCAATTCTACTATTATTTTAATGGAGAATCACTCAGGTTGCTAAAACATTAACAAAATGTCATTCCGCGTGAAAATCGATTGATTTTTGAGAAAGTTACGATAAAAATTAAAAAAAAAAAATTTTGTTAAAATGTCATAGGTATAGACCTTTGACTATTTTTCAAAATTTTGAAAATTTCAAATTATCAATTCTACTATTATTTTAATGGAGAATCACTCAGGTTGCAAAAACATTGACAAAATGTCATTCCGCGTGAAAATCGATTGATTTTTGAGAAAGTTACGATAAAAATTAAAAAACAAAAATTTTGTTAAAATGTCATAGGTATAGACCTTTGACTATTTTTCAAAATTTTGAAAATTTCAAATTATCAATTCTACTATTATTTTAATGGAGAATCACTCAGGTTGCAAAAACATTAACAAAATGTCATTCCGCGTGAAAATCGATTGATTTTTGAGAAAGTTACGATAAAAATTAAAAAACAAAAATTTTGTTAAAATGTCATAGGTATAGACCTTTGACTATTTTTCAAAATTTTGAAATTTTCAAATTATCAATTCTACTATTATTTTAATGGAGAATCACTCAGGTTGCAAAAACATTGACAAAATGTCATTCCGCGTGAAAATCGATTGATTTTTGAGAAAGTTACGATAAAAATTAAAAAACAAAAATTTTGTTAAAATGTCATAGGTATAGACCTTTGACTATTTTTCAAAATTTTGAAATTTTCAAATTATCAATTCTACTATTATTTTAATGGAGAATCACTCAGGTTGCAAAAACATTAACAAAATGTCATTCCGCGTGAAAATCGATTGATTTTTGAGAAAGTTACGATAAAAATTAAAAAACAAAAATTTTGTTAAAATGTCATAGGTATAGACCTTTGACTATTTTTCAAAATTTTGAAAATTTCAAATTATCAATTCTACTATTATTTTAATGGAGAATCACTCAGGTTGCAAAAACATTGACAAAATGTCATTCCGCGTGAAAATCGATTGATTTTTGAGAAAGTTACGATAAAAATTAAAAAACAAAAATTTTGTTAAAATGTCATAGGTATATTTGACTATTTTTAAAATAAACTATATTTTAGGAGAATCAATAAAAACTTGACAATTAGCAAAAATTTAAAAAAACTTTTAAAATCATACTTTTGACTATTTTTCAAAATTTTCAAAATTTCAAATTATCAATTCTACTATTATTTTAATGGAGAATCACTCAGGTTGCAAAAACATTGACAAAATGTCATTCCGCGTGAAAATCGATTGATTTTTGAGAAAGTTACGATAAAAATTAAAAAACAAAAATTTTGTTAAAATGTCATAGGTATAGACCTTTGACTATTTTTCAAAATTTTGCAAAAATTTCAAATTATCAATTCTACTATTATTTTAATGGAGAATCACTCAGGTTGCAAAAACATTGACAAAATGTCATTCCGCGTGAAAATCGATTGATTTTTGAGAAAGTTACGATAAAAATTAAAAAACAAAAATTTTGTTAAAATGTCATAGGTATAGACCTTTGACTATTTTTCAAAATTTGCAAAATTTTCAAATTATCAATTCTACTATTATTTTAATGGAGAATCACTCAGGTTGCAAAAACATTGACAAAATGTCATTCCGCGTGAAAATCGATTGATTTTTGAGAAAGTTACGATAAAAATTAAAAAACAAAAATTTTGTTAAAATGTCATAGGTATAGACCTTTGACTATTTTTCAAAATTTGCAAAAATTTCAAATTATCAATTCTACTATTATTTTAATGGAGAATCACTCAGGTTGCAAAAACATTGACAAAATGTCATTCCGCGTGAAAATCGATTGATTTTTGAGAAAGTTACGATAAAAATTAAAAAACAAAAATTTTGTTAAAATGTCATAGGTATAGACCTTTGACTATTTTTCAAAATTTGCAAAAATTTCAAATTATCAATTCTACTATTATTTTAATGGAGAATCACTCAGGTTGCAAAAACATTGACAAAATGTCATTCCGCGTGAAAATCGATTGATTTTTGAGAAAGTTACGATAAAAATTAAAAAACAAAAATTTTGTTAAAATGTCATAGGTATAGACCTTTGACTATTTTTCAAAATTTTGCAAAATTTCAAATTATCCATTCTACTATTATTTTAATGGAGAATCACTCAGGTTGCAAAAACATTGACAAAATGTCATTCCGCGTGAAAATCGATTGATTTTTGAGAAAGTTACGATAAAAATTAAAAAACAAAAATTTTGTTAAAATGTCATAGGTATAGACCTTTGACTATTTTTCAAAATTTGCAAAAATTTCAAATTATCCATTCTACTATTATTTTAATGGAGAATCACTCAGGTTGCAAAAACATTGACAAAATGTCATTCCGCGTGAAAATCGATTGATTTTTGAGAAAGTTATGATAAAAATTAAAAAACAAAAATTTTGTTAAAATGTCATAGGTATAGACCTTTGACTATTTTTCAAAATTTGCAAAAATTTCAAATTATCCATTCTACTATTATTTTAATGGAGAATCACTCAGGTTGCAAAAACATTGACAAAATGTCATTCCGCGTGAAAATCGATTGATTTTTGAGAAAGTTACGATAAAAATTAAAAAACAAAAATTTTGTTAAAATGTCATAGGTATAGACCTTTGACTATTTTTCAAAATTTGCAAAAATTTCAAATTATCCATTCTACTATTATTTTAATGGAGAATCACTCAGGTTGCAAAAACATTGACAAAATGTCATTCCGCGTGAAAATCGATTGATTTTTGAGAAAGTTACGATAAAAATTAAAAAACAAAAATTTTGTTAAAATGTCATAGGTATAGACCTTTGACTATTTTTCAAAATTTGCAAAAATTTCAAATTATCCATTCTACTATTATTTTAATGGAGAATCACTCAGGTTGCAAAAACATTGACAAAATGTCATTCCGCGTGAAAATCGATTGATTTTTGAGAAAGTTACGATAAAAATTAAAAAAACAAAAATTTTGTTAAAATGTCATAGGTATAGACCTTTGACTATTTTTCAAAATTTGCAAAAATTTCAAATTATCCATTCTACTATTATTTTAATGGAGAATCACTCAGGTTGCAAAAACATTGACAAAATGTCATTCCGCGTGAAAATCGATTGATTTTGAGAAAGTTACGATAAAAATTAAAAAACAAAAATTTTGTTAAAATGTCATAGGTATAGACCTTTGACTATTTTTCAAAATTTGCAAAAATTTCAAATTATCCATTCTACTATTATTTTAATGGAGAATCACTCAGGTTGCAAAAACATTGACAAAATGTCATTCCGCGTGAAAATCGATTGATTTTTGAGAAAGTTACGATAAAAATTAAAAAACAAAAATTTTGTTAAAATGTCATAGGTATAGACCTTTGACTATTTTTCAAAATTTGCAAAAATTTCAAATTATCCATTCTACTATTATTTTAATGGAGAATCACTCAGGTTGCAAAAACATTGACAAAATGTCATTCCGCGTGAAAATCGATTGATTTTTGAGAAAGTTACGATAAAAATTAAAAAACAAAAATTTTGTTAAAATGTCATAGGTATAGACCTTTGACTATTTTTCAAAATTTGCAAAAATTTCAAATTATCCATTCTACTATTATTTTAATGGAGAATCACTCAGGTTGCAAAAACATTGACAAAATGTCATTCCGCGTGAAAATCGATTGATTTTTGAGAAAGTTACGATAAAAATTAAAAACAAAAATTTTGTTAAAATGTCATAGGTATAGACCTTTGACTATTTTTCAAAATTTGCAAAAATTTCAAATTATCCATTCTACTATTATTTTAATGGAGAATCACTCAGGTTGCAAAAACATTGACAAAATGTCATTCCGCGTGAAAATCGATTGATTTTTGAGAAAGTTACGATAAAAATTAAAAAACAAAAATTTTGTTAAAATGTCATAGGTATAGACCTTTGACTATTTTTCAAAATTTGCAAAAATTTCAAATTATCCATTCTACTATTATTTTAATGGAGAATCACTCAGGTTGCAAAAACATTGACAAAATGTCATTCCGCGTGAAAATCGATTGATTTTTGAGAAAGTTACGATAAAAATTAAAAACAAAAATTTTGTTAAAATGTCATAGGTATAGACCTTTGACTATTTTTCAAAATTTGCAAAAATTTCAAATTATCCATTCTACTATTATTTTAATGGAGAATCACTCAGGTTGCAAAAACATTGACAAAATGTCATTCCGCGTGAAAATCGATTGATTTTTGAGAAAGTTACGATAAAAATTAAAAAACAAAAATTTTGTTAAAATGTCATAGGTATAGACCTTTGACTATTTTTCAAAATTTGCAAAATTTCAAATTATCCATTCTACTATTATTTTAATGGAGAATCACTCAGGTTGCAAAAACATTGACAAAATGTCATTCCGCGTGAAAATCGATTGATTTTTGAGAAAGTTACGATAAAAATTAAAAAACAAAAATTTTGTTAAAATGTCATAGGTATAGACCTTTGACTATTTTTCAAAATTTGCAAAAATTTCAAATTATCCATTCTACTATTATTTTAATGGAGAATCACTCAGGTTGCAAAAACATTGACAAAATGTCATTCCGCGTGAAAATCGATTGATTTTTGAGAAAGTTATGATAAAAATTAAAAAACAAAAATTTTGTTAAAATGTCATAGGTATAGACCTTTGACTATTTTTCAAAATTTGCAAAATTTCAAATTATCCATTCTACTATTATTTTAATGGAGAATCACTCAGGTTGCAAAAAACATTGACAAAATGTCATTCCGCGTGAAAATCGATTGATTTTTGAGAAAGTTACGATAAAAATTAAAAAACAAAAATTTTGTTAAAATGTCATAGGTATAGACCTTTGACTATTTTTCAAAATTTGCAAAAATTTCAAATTATCCATTCTACTATTATTTTAATGGAGAATCACTCAGGTTGCAAAAACATTGACAAAATGTCATTCCGCGTGAAAATCGATTGATTTTTGAGAAAGTTATGATAAAAAATTAAAAAACAAAAATTTTGTTAAAATGTCATAGGTATAGACCTTTGACTATTTTTCAAAATTTGCAAAAATTTCAAATTATCCATTCTACTATTATTTTAATGGAGAATCACTCAGGTTGCAAAAACATTGACAAAATGTCATTCCGCGTGAAAATCGATTGATTTTTGAGAAAGTTATGATAAAAATTAAAAAACAAAAATTTTGTTAAAATGTCATAGGTATAGACCTTTGACTATTTTTCAAAATTTGCAAAAATTTCAAATTATCCATTCTACTATTATTTTAATGGAGAATCAATCAGGTTGCAAAAACATTGACAAAATGTCATTCCATGTGAAAATCGATTGATTTTTGAGAAAGTTATGATAAAAATTAAAAAACAAAAATTTTGTTAAAATGTCATAGGTATAGACCTTTGATCTATTTTTCAAAATTTGCAAAAATTTCAAATTATCCATTCTACTATTATTTTAATGGAGAATCACTCAGGTTGCAAAAACATTGACAAAATGTCATTCCGCGTGAAAATCGATTGATTTTTGAGAAAGTTATGATAAAAATTAAAAAACAAAAATTTTGTTAAAATGTCATAGGTATAGACCTTGACTATTTTTCAAAATTTGCAAAAATTTCAAATTATCCATTCTACTATTATTTTAATGGAGAATCACTCAGGTTGCAAAAACATTGACAAAATGTCATTCCGCGTGAAAATCGATTGATTTTTGAGAAAGTTAAGATAAAAATTAAAAAACAAAAATTTTGTTAAAATGTCATAGGTATAGACCTTTGACTATTTTTCAAAATTTGCAAAAAATTTCAAATTATCCATTCTACTATTATTTTAATGGAGAATCACTCAGGTTGCAAAAACATTGACAAAATGTCATTCCGCGTGAAAATCGATTGATTTTTGGAGAAAGTTATGATAAAAATTAAAAACAAAAATTTTGTTAAAATGTCATAGGTATAGACCTTGACTATTTTTCAAAATTTGCAAAAATTTCAAATTATCCATTCTACTATTATTTTAATAAAAAAAAAAAAAAAGGAGAATCACTCAGGTTGCAAAAACATTGACAAAATGTCATTCCGCGTGAAAATCGATTGATTTTTGAGAAAGTTATGATAAAAATTAAAAAACAAAAATTTTGTTAAAATGTCATAGGTATAGACCTTTGACTATTTTTCAAAATTTGCAAAAATTTCAAATTATCCATTCTACTATTATTTTAATGGAGAATCACTCAGGTTGCAAAACATTGACAAAATGTCATTCCGCGTGAAAATCGATTGATTTTTGAGAAAGTTATGATAAAAATTAAAAAAAAAAATTTTGTTAAAATGTCATAGGTATAGACCTTTGACTATTTTTCAAAATTTGGAAAAATTTCAAATTATCCATTCTACTATTATTTTAATGGAGAATCACTCAGGTTGCAAAAACATTGACAAAATGTCATTCCGCGTGAAAATCGATTGATTTTTGAGAAAGTTATGATAAAAATTAAAAAACAAAAATTTTGTTAAAATGTCATAGGTATAGACCTTTGACTATTTTTCAAAATTTGCAAAAATTTCAAATTATCCATTCTACTATTATTTTAATGGAGAATCACTCAGGTTGCAAAAACATTGACAAAAATGTCATTCCGCGTGAAAATCGATTGATTTTTGAGAAAGTTATGATAAAAATTAAAAAACAAAAATTTTGTTAAAATGTCATAGGTATAGACCTTTGACTATTTTTCAAAATTTGCAAAAATTTCAAATTATCCATTCTACTATTATTTTAATGGAGAATCACTCAGGTTGCAAAAACATTGACAAAATGTCATTCCGCGTGAAAATCGATTGATTTTTGAGAAAGTTATGATAAAATTAAAAAACAAAAATTTTGTTAAAATGTCATAGGTATAGACCTTTGACTATTTTTCAAAATTTGCAAAAATTTCTAAATTATCCATTCTACTATTATTTTAATGGAGAATCACTCAGGTTGCAAAAACATTGACAAAATGTCATTCCGCGTGAAAATCGATTGATTTTTGAGAAAGTTATGATAAAAATTAAAAAACAAAAATTTTGTTAAAATGTCATAGGTATAGACCTTGACTATTTTTCAAAATTTGCAAAATTTCAAATTATCCATTCTACTATTATTTTAATGGAGAATCACTCAGGTTGCAAAAACATTGACAAAATGTCATTCCGCGTGAAAATCGATTGATTTTTGAGAAAGTTACGATAAAAATTAAAAAACAAAAATTTTGTTAAAATGTCATAGGTATAGACCTTTGACTATTTTTCAAATTTGCAAAAATTTAAATTATCCATTCTACTATTATTTTAATGGAGAATCACTCAGGTTGCAAAAATAAAAAAAAACATTGACAAAATGTCATTCCACGTGAAAATCGATTGATTTTTGAGAAAGTTACGGATAAAAATTAAAAAACAAAAATTTTGTTAAAATGTCATAGGTAGAGACCTTTGACTATTTTTCAAAATTTGGTAAAAATTTCAAATTATCCATTCTACTATTATTTTAATGGAGAATCACTTAGGTTGCAAAAACATTGACAAAATGTCATTCCAAGTGAAAATCGATTGATTTTTGAGAAAGTTACGATAAAAATAAAAAAACAAAAATGTTGTTAAAATGTCATAGGTATAGACCTTTGACTATTTTTCAAAATTTGGAAAAATTTCAAATTATCCATTCTACTATTATTTTAATGGAGAATCACTCAGGTTGCAAAACATTGACAAAATGTCATTCCGCGTGAAAATCGATTGATTTTTGAGAAAGTTACGATAAAATTAAAAACAAAAATTTTGTTAAAATGTCATAGGTAGAGACCTTTGACTATTTTTCAAAATTTGCAAAAATTTCAAATTATCCATTCTACTATTATTTTAATGGAGAATCACTCAGGTTGCAAAACATTGACAAAATGTCATTCCCGCGTGAAAATCGATTGATTTTTGAGAAAGTTACGATAAAAATTAAAAAACAAAAATGTTGTTAAAATGTCATAGGTATAGACCTTGACTATTTTCCAAAATTTGGAAAATTTCAAATTATCCATTCTACTATTATTTTAATGGAGAATCACTCAGGTTGCAAAAACATTGACAAAATGTCATTCCCGCGTGAAAATCGATTGATTTTTGAGAAAGTTACGATAAAAATTAAAAAACAAAATTTTGTTAAAATGTCATAGGTAGAGACCTTGGACTATTTTTCAAAATTTGCAAAAATTTCAAATTATCCATTCTACTATTATTTTAATGGAGAATCACCCAGGTTGCAAAAACATTGACAAAATGTCATTCCGCGTGAAAATCTGATTGATTTTTGAGAAAGTTACGATAAAAATTAAAAAACAAAAATTTTGTTAAAATGTCATAGGTAGAGACCTTTGACTATTTTCCAAAATTTGCAAAATTTCAAATTATCCATTCTACTATTATTTTAATGGAGAATCACTCAGGTTGCAAAAACATTGACAAAATGTCATTCCGCGTGAAAATCGATTGATTTTGAGAAAGTTACGATAAAAATTAAAAAACAAAAATTTTGTTAAAATGTCATAGGTAGAGACCTTGACTATTTTCCAAAATTTGGAAAAATTTCAAATTATCCATTCTACTATTATTTTAATGGAGAATCACTCAGGTTGCAAAAACATTGACAAAAAAAAAAAAAAATAAAAAAAACAAAACCTACTATTTTTAAAATAAAAATTAAATTACCATTCACTATTATTTTAACCAAAAAAAATGTCATTCCGCGTGAAAATCGATTGATTTTGAGAAAGTTACGATAAAAATTAAAAACAAAAATTTTGTTAAATGTCATAGGTAGAGACCTTTGACTATTTTTCAAAATTTGGAAAATTTCAAATTATCCATTCTACTATTATTTTAATGGAGAATCACCCAGGTTGCAAAACATTGACAAAATGTCATTCCGTGTGAAAATCGATTGATTTTTGAGAAAGTTACGATAAAAATTAAAAAAACAAAAATGTTATAAAATGTCATAGGTAGAGACCTTTGACTATTTTCCTCCAAAATTTGAAAAAATTTCAAATTATCCATTCTACTATTATTTTAATGGAGAATCACTCAGGTTGCAAAAACATTGACAAAATGTCATTCCGTGAGAAAATCGATTGATTTTTGAGAAAGTTACGATAAAAATTAAAAAACAAAAATTTTGTTAAAATGTCATAGGTAGAGACCTTGACTATTTTCCAAAATTTGTAAAAATTTCAAATTATCCATTCTACTATTATTTTAATGGAGAATCAATTAGGTTGCAAAAACATTGACAAAATGTCATTCCGCGTGAAAATCGATTGATTTTGAGAAAGTTACGATAAAAATTAAAAATCAAAAATTTTGTTAAAATGTCATAGGTGGAGACCTTTGACTATTTTTCAAAATTTGCAAAATTTCAAATTATCCATTCTACTTATTATTTTAATGGAGAATCACTCAGGTTAAAAACATTGACAAAATGTCATTCCGCGTGAAAATCGATTGATTTTTGACAAAAAAAAAATTTAAAAAACCTACTATTTTTTAAATTAAAAATTTAAATTACCATTACTATTATTTAAAACCAAAAAAAAAAGAAAGTTACGATAAAAATTAAAAAACAAAAATTTTGTTAAAATGTCATAGGTAGAGACCTTTGACTATTTTCAAAATTTGGAAAAATTTCAAATTATCCATTCTACTATTATTTTAATGGAGAATCACTCAGGTTGCAAAAACATTGACAAAATGTCATTCCGCGGAAAATCGATTGATTTTTGAGAAAGTTACGATAAAAATTAAAAAACAAAAAAATGTTGTTAAAATGTCATAGGATATTTAAAAAAAATTAAATCCACCACTATTTAAAAAACCAAAAAAAAAAAAAAACAAAAAATAAAAAAAAATTTATTAAATTATAGACCTTGACTATTTTTCAAAATTTGGAAAAATTTCAAATTATCCATTCTACTATTATTTTAATGGAGAATCACTCAGGGTTGCAAAAACATTGACAAAATGTCATTCCGCGTGAAAATCGATTGATTTTTGAGAAAGCTACGATAAAAATTAAAAAACAAAAATATTGTTAAAATGTCATAGGTAGAGACCTTTGACTATTTTCCAAAATTTGGAAAAATTTCAAATTATCCATTCTACTATTATTTTAATGGAGAATCACTCCGGTTGCAAAAACATTGACAAAATGTCATTCCGCGTGAAAATCGATTGATTTTTGAGAAAGTTACGATAAAAATTAAAAAACAAAAATTTTGTTAAAATGTCATAGGTAGAGACCTTTGACTATTTTTCAAAATTTGCAAAAATTTCAAATTATCCATTCTACTATTTTTTAATGGAGAATCACTCAGGTTGCAAAACATTGACAAAATGTCATTCCGCGTGAAAATCGATTGATTTTGAGAAAGTTACGATAAAAATTAAAAAAACAAAAATTTTGTTAAAATGTCATAGGTAGAGACCTTTGACTATTTTTCAAAATTTGGAAAAATTTCAAATTATCCATTCTACTATTATTTTAATGGAGAATCACTCAGGTTGGAAAAACATTGACAAAATGTCATTCCGCGTGAAAATCGATTGATTTTTGAGAAAGTTACGATAAAAATTAAAAAACAAAAATTTTGTTAAAATGTCATAGGTAGAGACTTTTTGTTTGTTGACCTTTGACTATTTTTCAAAATTTTGAAAAATTTCAAATTATCCATTCTACTATTATTTTAATGGAGAATCACCCAGGGTTGCAAAACATTGACAAAATGTCATTCTGAAATTCACTGATTTTTGAGAAAGTTACGATAAAAATTAAAAAAACAAAAATTTTGTTAAAATGTCATAGGTATAGACCTTTGATTATCTTTTCAAAATTTGGAAAATTTCAAATCATCCATCTCTACTATTATTTTAATGGAGAATCACTCAGGTTGCAAAAACATTGACAAAATGTTATTCCGCGTGAAAATCGATTGATTTTTGAGAAAGAAAAGATAAAAATTAAAAAACAAAAATCTTTATTAAAATGTCATAGGTAGAGACCTTTGACTATTTTCCAAAAATTTGGAAAAATTTCAAATTATCCATTCTACTATTATTTTAATGGAGAATCACTCAGGTTGCAAAAACATTGACAAAATGTCATTCCGCGTGAAAATCGATTGATTTTTGAGAAAGTTACGATAAAAATTAAAAAACAAAAATTTTGTTAAAATGTCATAGGTATAGACCTTTGACTATTTTTCAAAATTTGGAAAAATTTCAAATTATCCATTCTACTATTATTTTAATGGAGAATCAACTCAGGTTACAAAAACATTGACAAAATGTCATTCTGCGTGAAAATCGATTGATTTTTGAGAAAGTTACGATAAAATTAAAAAAACAAAAATTTTGTTAAAATGTCATAGGTAGAGACCTTTGACTATTTTTCAAAATTTGAAAACCACAAAAAAAAAAAACAACAAAACAAAACAAAAATTTCAAATTAACCATTCTACTATTATTTTAATGGAGAATCACCCAGGTTGCAAAAACATTGACAAAATGTCATTCCGCGTGAAAATCGATTGATTTTTGAGAAAGTTACGATAAAAATTAAAAAACAAAAATTTTGTTAAAATGTCATAGGTAGAGACCTTTGACTATTTTCCAAAATTTGGAAAATTTCAAATTATCCATTCTACTATTTTTTAATGGAGAATCACCCAGGTTGCAAAAACATTGACAAAATGTCATTCCGCGTGAAAATCGATTGATTTTTGAGAAAGCTACGATAAAAATTAAAAAACAAAATTTTTGTTAAAATGTCATAGGTAGAGACCTTGACTATTTTTCAAAAATTTTGAAAAATTCTCAAAATTATCCATTCTACTATTATTTTAATGGAGAATCACTCAGGTTGCAAAAACATTTACAAAATGTCATTCCATGTGAAAATCGATTGATTTTTGAGAAAGTTACGATAAAAATTAAAAAAAAAAAATTTTGTTAAAATGTCATAGGTAGAGACCTTGACTATTTTCCAAAATTTGCAAAATTTCAAATTATCCATTCTACTATTATTTTAATGGAGAATCACTCAAGCATTGAAAAAACATTGACAAAATGTCATTCCGCGTGAAAATCGATTGATTTTTGGAGAAAGCTACGATAAAAATTAAAAAACAAAAATTTTGTTAAAATGTCATAGGTAGAGACCTTTGACTATTTTCCAAAATTTGGAAAAATTTCAAATTATCCATTCTACTATTATTTTAATGGAGAATCACTCAGGTTGCAAAAACATTGACAAAATGTCATTCCGCGTGAAAATCGATTGATTTTGAGAAAGTTAAGATAAAAATTAAAAACAAAATGTTGTTAAAATGTCATAGGATAGACCTTTGACTATTTTTCAAAAATTTGGAAAATTTCAAATTATCCATTCTACTATTATTTTAATGGAGAATCACTTGGTTGCAAAAACATTGACAAAATGTCATTCAAGCGTGAAAATCGATTGATTTTTGGAGAAAGATTACGATAAAAATTAAAAAACAAAAATGTTGTTAAAATGTCATAGGTAGAGACCTTTGACTATTTTCCAAAATTTGGAAAAAATTTCAAATTATCCATTCTACTATTATTTTAATGGAGAATCACTCAGGTTGCAAAAACATTGACAAAATGTCATTCCGCGTGAAAATCGATTGATTTTTGAGAAAGTTACGATAAAAAATTAAAAAAACAAAAATTTTGTTAAAATGTCATAGGTATAGACCTTTGACTATTTTCCAAAATTTGGAAAATTTCAAATTATCCATTCTACTATTATTTTAATGGAGAATCACTCAGGTTGCAAAAACATTGACAAAATGTCATTCCGCGTGAAAATCGATTGATTTTTGAGAAAGTTACGATAAAAATTAAAAACAAAAATTTTGTTAAAATGTCATAGGTAGAGACCTTTGACTATTTTCCAAAATTTGGAAAAATTTCAAATTATCCATTCTACTATTATTTTAATGGAGAATCACTCAGGTTGCAAAAACATTGACAAAATGTCATTCCGCGTGAAAATCGATTGATTTTTGAGAAAGTTACGATAAAAATTAAAAAACAAAATTTTGTTAAAATGTCATAGGTAGAGACCTTTGACTATTTTCCAAAATTTGGAAAAATTTCAAATTATCCATTCTACTATTATTTTAATGGAGAATCACTCAGGTTGCAAAAACATTGACAAAATGTCATTCCGCGTGAAAATCGATTGATTTTTGAGAAAGTTACGATAAAAATTAAAAAACAAAAATTTTGTTAAAATGTCATAGGTATAGACCTTTGACTATTTTCAAAATTTGGAAAAATTTCAAATTATCCATTCTACTATTATTTTAATGGAGAATCACTCAGGTTGCAAAAACATTGACAAAATGTCATTCCGCGTGAAAATCGATTGATTTTTGAGAAAGTTACGATAAAAATTAAAAAACAAAAATTTTGTTAAAATGTCATAGGTATAGACCTTTGACTATTTTTCAAAATTTGGAAAAATTTCAAATTATCCATTCTACTATTATTTTAATGGAGAATCACTCAGGTTGCAAAAACATTGACAAAATGTCATTCCGCGTGAAAATCGATTGATTTTTGAGAAAGTTACGATAAAAATTAAAAACAAAAATTTTGTTAAAATGTCATAGGTAGAGACCTTTGACTATTTTCCAAAATTTGGAAAAATTTCAAATTATCCATTCTACTATTATTTTAATGGAGAATCACTCAGGTTGCAAAAACATTGACAAAATGTCATTCCGCGTGAAAATCGATTGATTTTTGAGAAAGTTACGATAAAAATTAAAAAACAAAAATTTTGTTAAAATGTCATAGGTAGAGACCTTTGACTATTTTTCAAAATTTGGAAAAATTTCAAATTATCCATTCTACTATTATTTTAATGGAGAATCACTCAGGTTGCAAAAACATTGACAAAATGTCATTCCGCGTGAAAATCGATTGATTTTTGAGAAAGTTACGATAAAAATTAAAAAACAAAAATTTTGTTAAAATGTCATAGGTATAGACCTTTGACTATTTTTCAAAATTTGGAAAAATTTCAAATTATCCATTCTACTATTATTTTAATGGAGAATCACTCAGGTTGCAAAAACATTGACAAAATGTCATTCCGCGTGAAAATCGATTGATTTTTGAGAAAGTTACGATAAAAATTAAAAAACAAAAATTTTGTTAAAATGTCATAGGTATAGACCTTTGACTATTTTTCCAAAATTTGGAAAAATTTCAAATTATCCATTCTACTATTATTTTAATGGAGAATCACTCAGGTTGCAAAAACATTGACAAAATGTCATTCCGCGTGAAAATCGATTGATTTTTGAGAAAGTTACGATAAAAATTAAAAAACAAAAATTTTGTTAAAATGTCATAGGTAGAGACCTTTGACTATTTTTCAAAATTTGGAAAAATTTCAAATTATCCATTCTACTATTATTTTAATGGAGAATCACTCAGGTTGCAAAAACATTGACAAAATGTCATTCCGCGTGAAAATCGATTGATTTTTGAGAAAGTTACGATAAAAATTAAAAAACAAAAATTTTGTTAAAATGTCATAGGTAGAGACCTTTGACTATTTTCCAAAATTTGGAAAAATTTCAAATTATCCATTCTACTATTATTTTAATGGAGAATCACTCAGGTTGCAAAAACATTGACAAAATGTCATTCCGCGTGAAAATCGATTGATTTTTGAGAAAGTTACGATAAAAATTAAAAAACAAAAATTTTGTTAAAATGTCATAGGTAGAGACCTTTGACTATTTTTCAAAATTTGGAAAAATTTCAAATTATCCATTCTACTATTATTTTAATGGAGAATCACTCAGGTTGCAAAAACATTGACAAAATGTCATTCCGCGTGAAAATCGATTGATTTTTGAGAAAGTTACGATAAAAATTAAAAAACAAAAATTTTGTTAAAATGTCATAGGTAGAGACCTTTGACTATTTTCCAAAATTTGGAAAAATTTCAAATTATCCATTCTACTATTATTTTAATGGAGAATCACTCAGGTTGCAAAAACATTGACAAAATGTCATTCCGCGTGAAAATCGATTGATTTTTGAGAAAGTTACGATAAAAATTAAAAAAAAAATTTTGTTAAAATGTCATAGGTATAGACCTTTGACTATTTTTCAAAATTTGGAAAAATTTCAAATTATCCATTCTACTATTATTTTAATGGAGAATCACTCAGGTTGCAAAAACATTGACAAAATGTCATTCCGCGTGAAAATCGATTGATTTTTGAGAAAGTTACGATAAAAATTAAAAAACAAAAATTTTGTTAAAATGTCATAGGTAGAGACCTTTGACTATTTTTCAAAATTTGGAAAAATTTCAAATTATCCATTCTACTATTATTTTAATGGAGAATCACTCAGGTTGCAAAAACATTGACAAAATGTCATTCCGCGTGAAAATCGATTGATTTTTGAGAAAGTTACGATAAAAATTAAAAAACAAAAATTTTGTTAAAATGTCATAGGTAGAGACCTTTGACTATTTTCCAAAATTTGGAAAAATTTCAAATTATCCATTCTACTATTATTTTAATGGAGAATCACTCAGGTTGCAAAAACATTGACAAAATGTCATTCCGCGTGAAAATCGATTGATTTTTGAGAAAGTTACGATAAAAATTAAAAAACAAAAATTTTGTTAAAATGTCATAGGTAGAGACCTTTGACTATTTTTCAAAATTTGGAAAAATTTCAAATTATCCATTCTACTATTATTTTAATGGAGAATCACTCAGGTTGCAAAAACATTGACAAAATGTCATTCCGCGTGAAAATCGATTGATTTTTGAGAAAGTTACGATAAAAATTAAAAAACAAAAATTTTGTTAAAATGTCATAGGTAGAGACCTTTGACTATTTTCCAAAATTTGGAAAATTTTCAAATTATCCATTCTACTATTATTTTAATGGAGAATCACTCAGGTTGCAAAAACATTGACAAAATGTCATTCCGCGTGAAAATCGATTGATTTTTGAGAAAGTTACGATAAAAATTAAAAAACAAAAATTTTGTTAAAATGTCATAGGTAGAGACCTTGACTATTTTTCAAAATTTGGAAAATTTCAAATTATCCATTCTACTATTATTTTAATGGAGAATCACTCAGGTTGCAAAAACATTGACAAAATGTCATTCCGCGTGAAAATCGATTGATTTTTGAGAAAGTTACGATAAAAATTAAAAAACAAAAATTTTGTTAAAATGTCATAGGTAGAGACCTTTGACTATTTTTCAAAATTTGGAAAAATTTCAAATTATCCATTCTACTATTATTTTAATGGAGAATCACTCAGGTTGCAAAAACATTGACAAAATGTCATTCCGCGTGAAAATCGATTGATTTTTGAGAAAGTTACGATAAAAATTAAAAAACAAAAATTTTGTTAAAATGTCATAGGTAGAGACCTTTGACTATTTTTCCAAAATTTGGAAAAATTTCAAATTATCCATTCTACTATTATTTTAATGGAGAATCACTCAGGTTGCAAAAACATTGACAAAATGTCATTCCGCGTGAAAATCGATTGATTTTTGAGAAAGTTACGATAAAAATTAAAAAACAAAATTTTGTTAAAATGTCATAGGTAGAGACCTTTGACTATTTTCCAAAATTTGGAAAAATTTCAAATTATCCATTCTACTATTATTTTAATGGAGAATCACTCAGGTTGCAAAAAACATTGACAAAATGTCATTCCGCGTGAAAATCGATTGATTTTTGAGAAAGTTACGATAAAAATTAAAAAACAAAAATTTTGTTAAAATGTCATAGGTAGAGACCTTTGACTATTTTTCAAAATTTGGAAAAATTTCAAATTATCCATTCTACTATTATTTTAATGGAGAATCACTCAGGTTGCAAAAACATTGACAAAATGTCATTCCGCGTGAAAATCGATTGATTTTTGAGAAAGTTACGATAAAAATTAAAAAACAAAAATTTTGTTAAAATGTCATAGGTAGAGACCTTTGACTATTTTTCAAAATTTGGAAAAATTTCAAATTATCCATTCTACTATTATTTTAATGGAGAATCACTCAGGTTGCAAAAACATTGACAAAATGTCATTCCGCGTGAAAATCGATTGATTTTTGAGAAAGTTACGATAAAAATTAAAAAACAAAAATTTTGTTAAAATGTCATAGGTAGAGACCTTTGACTATTTTTCAAAATTTTGGAAAAATTTCAAATTATCCATTCTACTATTATTTTAATGGAGAATCACTCAGGTTGCAAAAACATTGACAAAATGTCATTCCGCGTGAAAATCGATTGATTTTTGAGAAAGTTACGATAAAAATTAAAAAACAAAAATTTTGTTAAAATGTCATAGGTAGAGACCTTTGACTATTTTCCAAAAATTTGGAAAAATTTCAAATTATCCATTCTACTATTATTTTAATGGAGAATCACTCAGGTTGCAAAAACATTGACAAAATGTCATTCCGCGTGAAAATCGATTGATTTTTGAGAAAGTTACGATAAAAATTAAAAAACAAAATTTTGTTAAAATGTCATAGGTAGAGACCTTTGACTATTTTTCAAAATTTGGAAAAATTTCAAATTATCCATTCTACTATTATTTTAATGGAGAATCACTCAGGTTGCAAAAACATTGACAAAATGTCATTCCGCGTGAAAATCGATTGATTTTTGAGAAAGTTACGATAAAAATTAAAAAACAAAAATTTTGTTAAAATGTCATAGGTAGAGACCTTTGACTATTTTTCAAAATTTGGAAAAATTTCAAATTATCCATTCTACTATTATTTTAATGGAGAATCACTCAGGTTGCAAAAACATTGACAAAATGTCATTCCGCGTGAAAATCGATTGATTTTTGAGAAAGTTACGATAAAAATTAAAAAACAAAAATTTTGTTAAAATGTCATAGGTAGAGACCTTTGACTATTTTCCAAAATTTGGAAAAATTTCAAATTATCCATTCTACTATTATTTTAATGGAGAATCACTCAGGTTGCAAAAACATTGACAAAATGTCATTCCGCGTGAAAATCGATTGATTTTTGAGAAAGTTACGATAAAAATTAAAAAACAAAAATTTTGTTAAAATGTCATAGGTAGAGACCTTTGACTATTTTCCAAAATTTGGAAAAATTTCAAATTATCCATTCTACTATTATTTTAATGGAGAATCACTCAGGTTGCAAAAACATTGACAAAATGTCATTCCGCGTGAAAATCGATTGATTTTTGAGAAAGTTACGATAAAAATTAAAAAACAAAAATTTTGTTAAAATGTCATAGGTAGAGACCTTTGACTATTTTCCAAAATTTGGAAAAATTTCAAATTATCCATTCTACTATTATTTTAATGGAGAATCACTCAGGTTGCAAAAACATTGACAAAATGTCATTCCGCGTGAAAATCGATTGATTTTTGAGAAAGTTACGATAAAAATTAAAAAACAAAAATTTTGTTAAAATGTCATAGGTAGAGACCTTTGACTATTTTCCAAAATTTGGAAAATTTCAAATTATCCATTCTACTATTATTTTAATGGAGAATCACTCAGGTTGCAAAAACATTGACAAAATGTCATTCCGCGTGAAAATCGATTGATTTTTGAGAAAGTTACGATAAAAATTAAAAAACAAAAATTTTGTTAAAATGTCATAGGTAGAGACCTTTGACTATTTTCCAAAATTTGGAAAAATTTCAAATTATCCATTCTACTATTATTTTAATGGAGAATCACTCAGGTTGCAAAAACATTGACAAAATGTCATTCCGCGTGAAAATCGATTGATTTTTGAGAAAGTTACGATAAAAATTAAAAAACAAAAATTTTGTTAAAATGTCATAGGTAGAGACCTTTGACTATTTTCCAAAATTTGGAAAAATTTCAAATTATCCATTCTACTATTATTTTAATGGAGAATCACCAGGTTGCAAAAACATTGACAAAATGTCATTCCGCGTGAAAATCGATTGATTTTTGAGAAAGTTACGATAAAAATTAAAAAACAAAAATTTTGTTAAAATGTCATAGGTAGAGACCTTTGACTATTTTCCAAAATTTGGAAAAATTTCAAATTATCCATTCTACTATTATTTTAATGGAGAATCACTCAGGTTGCAAAAACATTGACAAAATGTCATTCCGCGTGAAAATCGATTGATTTTTGAGAAAGTTACGATAAAAATTAAAAAAACAAAAATTTTGTTAAAATGTCATAGGTAGAGACCTTTGACTATTTTCCAAAATTTGGAAAAATTTCAAATTATCCATTCTACTATTATTTTAATGGAGAATCACTCAGGTTGCAAAAACATTGACAAAATGTCATTCCGCGTGAAAATCGATTGATTTTTGAGAAAGTTACGATAAAAATTAAAAAACAAAAATTTTGTTAAAATGTCATAGGTAGAGACCTTTGACTATTTTCCAAAATTTGGAAAAATTTCAAATTATCCATTCTACTATTATTTTAATGGAGAATCACTCAGGTTGCAAAAACATTGACAAAATGTCATTCCGCGTGAAAATCGATTGATTTTTGAGAAAGTTACGATAAAAATTAAAAAACAAAAATTTTGTTAAAATGTCATAGGTAGAGACCTTTGACTATTTTTCCAAAATTTGGAAAAATTTCAAATTATCCATTCTACTATTATTTTAATGGAGAATCACTCAGGTTGCAAAAACATTGACAAAATGTCATTCCGCGTGAAAATCGATTGATTTTTGAGAAAGTTACGATAAAAATTAAAAAACAAAAATTTTGTTAAAATGTCATAGGTAGAGACCTTTGACTATTTTTCAAAATTTGGAAAAATTTCAAATTATCCATTCTACTATTATTTTAATGGAGAATCACTCAGGTTGCAAAAACATTGACAAAATGTCATTCCGCGTGAAAATCGATTGATTTTTGAGAAAGTTACGATAAAAATTAAAAAACAAAAATTTTGTTAAAATGTCATAGGTAGAGACCTTTGACTATTTTCCAAAATTTGGAAAAATTTCAAATTATCCATTCTACTATTATTTTAATGGAGAATCACTCAGGTTGCAAAAACATTGACAAAATGTCATTCCGCGTGAAAATCGATTGATTTTTGAGAAAGTTACGATAAAAATTAAAAAACAAAAATTTTGTTAAAATGTCATAGGTAGAGACCTTTGACTATTTTTCAAAATTTGGAAAAATTTCAAATTATCCATTCTACTATTATTTTAATGGAGAATCACTCAGGTTGCAAAAACATTGACAAAATGTCATTCCGCGTGAAAATCGATTGATTTTTGAGAAAGTTACGATAAAAATTAAAAAACAAAAATTTTGTTAAAATGTCATAGGTAGAGACCTTTGACTATTTTTCAAAATTTGGAAAAATTTCAAATTATCCATTCTACTATTATTTTAATGGAGAATCACTCAGGTTGCAAAAACATTGACAAAATGTCATTCCGCGTGAAAATCGATTGATTTTTGAGAAAGTTACGATAAAAATTAAAAAACAAAAATTTTGTTAAAATGTCATAGGTAGAGACCTTTGACTATTTTCCAAAATTTGGAAAAATTTCAAATTATCCATTCTACTATTATTTTAATGGAGAATCACTCAGGTTGCAAAAACATTGACAAAATGTCATTCCGCGTGAAAATCGATTGATTTTTGAGAAAGTTACGATAAAAATTAAAAAACAAAAATTTTGTTAAAATGTCATAGGTAGAGACCTTTGACTATTTTCCAAAATTTGGAAAAATTTCAAATTATCCATTCTACTATTATTTTAATGGAGAATCACTCAGGTTGCAAAAACATTGACAAAATGTCATTCCGCGTGAAAATCGATTGATTTTTGAGAAAGTTACGATAAAAATTAAAAAACAAAAATTTTGTTAAAATGTCATAGGTAGAGACCTTTGACTATTTTTCAAAATTTGGAAAAATTTCAAATTATCCATTCTACTATTATTTTAATGGAGAATCACTCAGGTTGCAAAAACATTGACAAAATGTCATTCCGCGTGAAAATCGATTGATTTTTGAGAAAGTTACGATAAAAATTAAAAAACAAAAATTTTGTTAAAATGTCATAGGTAGAGACCTTTGACTATTTTTCCAAAATTTGGAAAAATTTCAAATTATCCATTCTACTATTATTTTAATGGAGAATCACTCAGGTTGCAAAAAACATTGACAAAATGTCATTCCGCGTGAAAATCGATTGATTTTTGAGAAAGTTACGATAAAAATTAAAAAACAAAAATTTTGTTAAAATGTCATAGGTAGAGACCTTTGACTATTTTCCAAAATTTGGAAAAATTTCAAATTATCCATTCTACTATTATTTTAATGGAGAATCACTCAGGTTGCAAAAACATTGACAAAATGTCATTCCGCGTGAAAATCGATTGATTTTTGAGAAAGTTACGATAAAAATTAAAAAACAAAAATTTTGTTAAAATGTCATAGGTAGAGACCTTTGACTATTTTCCAAAATTTGGAAAAATTTCAAATTATCCATTCTACTATTATTTTAATGGAGAATCACTCAGGTTGCAAAAACATTGACAAAATGTCATTCCGCGTGAAAATCGATTGATTTTTGAGAAAGTTACGATAAAAATTAAAAAACAAAAATTTTGTTAAAATGTCATAGGTAGAGACCTTTGACTATTTTTCAAAATTTGGAAAAATTTCAAATTATCCATTCTACTATTATTTTAATGGAGAATCACTCAGGTTGCAAAAACATTGACAAAATGTCATTCCGCGTGAAAATCGATTGATTTTTGAGAAAGTTACGATAAAAATTAAAAAACAAAAATTTTGTTAAAATGTCATAGGTAGAGACCTTTGACTATTTTTCAAAATTTGGAAAAATTTCAAATTATCCATTCTACTATTATTTTAATGGAGAATCACTCAGGTTGCAAAAACATTGACAAAATGTCATTCCGCGTGAAAATCGATTGATTTTTGAGAAAGTTACGATAAAAATTAAAAAACAAAAATTTTGTTAAAATGTCATAGGTAGAGACCTTTGACTATTTTTCCAAAATTTGGAAAAATTTCAAATTATCCATTCTACTATTATTTTAATGGAGAATCACTCAGGTTGCAAAAACATTGACAAAATGTCATTCCGCGTGAAAATCGATTGATTTTTGAGAAAGTTACGATAAAAATTAAAAAACAAAAATTTTGTTAAAATGTCATAGGTAGAGACCTTTGACTATTTTCCAAAAATTTGGAAAAATTTCAAATTATCCATTCTACTATTATTTTAATGGAGAATCACTCAGGTTGCAAAAACATTGACAAAATGTCATTCCGCGTGAAAATCGATTGATTTTTGAGAAAGTTACGATAAAAATTAAAAAACAAAAATTTTGTTAAAATGTCATAGGTAGAGACCTTTGACTATTTTCCAAAATTTGGAAAAATTTCAAATTATCCATTCTACTATTATTTTAATGGAGAATCACTCAGGTTGCAAAAACATTGACAAAATGTCATTCCGCGTGAAAATCGATTGATTTTTGAGAAAGTTACGATAAAAATTAAAAAACAAAAATTTTGTTAAAATGTCATAGGTAGAGACCTTTGACTATTTTTCAAAATTTGGAAAAATTTCAAATTATCCATTCTACTATTATTTTAATGGAGAATCACTCAGGTTGCAAAAACATTGACAAAATGTCATTCCGCGTGAAAATCGATTGATTTTTGAGAAAGTTACGATAAAAATTAAAAAACAAAAATTTTGTTAAAATGTCATAGGTAGAGACCTTTGACTATTTTTCAAAATTTGGAAAAATTTCAAATTATCCATTCTACTATTATTTTAATGGAGAATCACTCAGGTTGCAAAAACATTGACAAAATGTCATTCCGCGTGAAAATCGATTGATTTTTGAGAAAGTTACGATAAAAATTAAAAAACAAAAATTTTGTTAAAATGTCATAGGTAGAGACCTTTGACTATTTTCCAAAATTTGGAAAAATTTCAAATTATCCATTCTACTATTATTTTAATGGAGAATCACTCAGGTTGCAAAAACATTGACAAAATGTCATTCCGCGTGAAAATCGATTGATTTTTGAGAAAGTTACGATAAAAATTAAAAAACAAAAATTTTGTTAAAATGTCATAGGTAGAGACCTTTGACTATTTTTCAAAATTTGGAAAAATTTCAAATTATCCATTCTACTATTATTTTAATGAAATCATCAGGTTGAAAAACATTGACAAAATGTCATTCCGTAAAATCGATTGATTTTTGAGAAAGTTACGATAAAAATTAAAAAACAAAATTTTGTTAAAATGTCATAGGTATAAACCTTTGACTATTTTCAAAATTTGAAAAAATTTCAAATTATCCATTCTACTATTATTTTAATGGAGAATCACTCAGGTTGCAAAAACATTGACAAAATGTCATTCCGCGTGAAAATCGATTGATTTTTGAGAAAGTTACGATAAAAATTAAAAAACAAAAATTTTGTTAAAATGTCATAGGTAGAGACCTTTGACTATTTTCCAAAATTTGGAAAAATTTCAAATTATCCATTCTACTATTATTTTAATGGAGAATCACTCAGGTTGCAAAAACATTGACAAAATGTCATTCCGCGTGAAAATCGATTGATTTTTGAGAAAGTTACGATAAAAATTAAAAAACAAAAATTTTGTTAAAATGTCATAGGTAGAGACCTTTGACTATTTTCCAAAATTTGGAAAAATTTCAAATTATCCATTCTACTATTATTTTAATGGAGAATCACTCAGGTTGCAAAAACATTGACAAAATGTCATTCCGCGTGAAAATCGATTGATTTTTGAGAAAGTTACGATAAAAATTAAAAAACAAAAATTTTGTTAAAATGTCATAGGTAGAGACCTTTGACTATTTTCCAAAATTTGAAAAATTTCAAATTATCCATTCTACTATTATTTTAATGGAGAATCACTCAGGTTGCAAAAACATTGACAAAATGTCATTCCGCGTGAAAATCGATTGATTTTGAGAAAGTTACGATAAAAATTAAAAAACAAAAATTTTGTTAAAATGTCATAGGTAGAGACCTTTGACTATTTTCCAAAATTCTGGAAAATTTCAAATTATCCATTCTTACTATTATTTTAATGGAGAATCACTCAGGTTGCAAAAACATTGACAAAATGTCATTCCGCGTGAAAATCGATTGATTTTGAGAAAGTTACGATAAAAATTAAAAAACAAAAATTTTGTTAAAATGTCATAGGTAGAGACCTTTGACTATTTTCCAAAATTTGGAAAAATTTCAAATTATCCATTCTACTATTATTTTAATGGAGAATCACTCAGGTTGCAAAAACATTGACAAAATGTCATTCCGCGTGAAAATCGATTGATTTTTGAGAAAGTTACGATAAAAATTAAAAAACAAAAATTTTGTTAAAATGTCATAGGTATAGACCTTTGACTATTTTTCAAATTTTTGAAAAATTTCAAATTATCCATTCTACTATTATTTTAATGGAGAATCACTCAGGTTGCAAAAACATTGGACAAAATGAACAACCCGCGTGAAAATCGATTGATTTTTGAGAAAGTTACGATAAAAATTAAAAAACAAAAAATTTGAGAAAATGTCATAGGTAGAGACCTTTGACTTTTTTCCAAAATTTGGAAAAATTTCAACTTATCCATTCTAATATTATTTTAATGGAGAATCACTCAGGTTGCAAAAACATTGACAAAATGTCATTCCGCGTGAAAATCTATTGATTTTTGAGAAAGCTACGATAAAAAATAAAAAACAAAAATTTCGTTAAAATGTCATAGTATAGACCTTGGACTATTTTTCAAAATTTGGAAAAATTTCAAACTATCCATTCTAATATTATTTTAATGGAGAATCACTGTGTTTGCCAAAACATTGACAAAATGTCATTCCGCGTGAAAATCGATCGATTTTGGAGAGTTACGATAAAAATTAAAAAACAAAAATTTTGTTAAAATGTATAGGTATAGACCTTTGACTATTTTTCAAAATTTGGAAATTTCAAATTATCCATTCTACTATTATTTTAATGGAGAATCACTCAGGTTGCAAAAACATTGACAAAATGTCATTCTGCGTGAAAATCGATTGATTTTTGAGAAAGTTACGATAAAAAATTAAAAAACAAAAATTTTGTTAAAATGTCATAGGTATGGACCTTTTGACTATTTTCAAAATTGGCAAAATTTCAAATTATCCATTCTACTATTATTTTAATGGAGAATCAATCAGGTTGCAAAACATTGACAAAACAAAATGTCATTCCACGTGAAAATCGATTGATTTTTGAGAAAGTTAACGATAAAAATAAAAAAACAAAAATTTTGTTAAAATGTCATAGGTAGAGACCTTTGACTATTTTCCAAAATTTCGAAAAATTTCAAATTATCCAATTCTACTATTATTTTAATGGAGAATCACTCCAGGGTTACAAAAACATTGACAAAATGTCATTGCCGCGTGAAAATCGATTGATTTTTTGAGAAAGTTACGATAAAAATTAAAAAACAAAAATTTTGTTAAAATGTCATAGGTATAGACCTTTGACTATTTTTCAAAATTTGGTAAAATTTCAAATTATCCATTCTACTATTATTTTAATGGAGAATCACTCAGGTTGCAAAAACATTGACAAAATGTCATTCCAAGTGAAAATCAGATTGATTTTTGAGAAAGTTACGATAAAAATTAAAAAACAAAATTTTGTTAAAATGTCATAGGTATAGACCTTTGACTATTTTTCAAAATTTTGCAAAAATTTCAAATTTATCCATTCTACTATTATTTTAATGGAGAATCACCAGGTTGCAAAACATTGACAAAATGTCATTCAGAGTGAAAATCGATTGATTGTTTTGAGAAAGTTACGATAAAATTAAAAACAAAATTTTTGTTAAAATGTCATAGGTATAGACCTTTGGACTATTTCCCAAAATTTTGAAAATTTCAAATTATCCATTCTACTATTATTTTAATGGAGAATCACTCAGGTTGCAAAAACATTGACAAAATGTCATTCCGCGTGAAAATCGATTGATTTTGAGAAAGTTACGATAAAAATTAAAAAACAAATTTTTGGTTAAATGTCATAGGTATAGACCTTTGACTATTTTTCAAAAATTTGGAAGGTATTTCAAATTATCCAATCTACTATTATTTTAATGGAGAATCACCTAGGTTGCAAAACATTGACAAAATGTTATTCCACGTGAAAACGATTGATTTTTGAGCAACGTTATTGATATAATTAAAAACAAAAATTTTGTTAAAATGTCATAGGTAAAATTCCATTTCTTGAAAGATGACAAACAGAACAAAAACAAAGAAGCACAAAAATTGGAGACTTTGACCATTTCTCCAAAATTTGAAAAAATTTCAAATTATCCACTCTACTATTATTTTAATGGAGAATCACTCAGGTTGCAAAAACATTGATAAAATGTCATTCCGCGTGAAAATTGAATTGATTTTTGAGAAAGTTACTGATAAAAATTAAAAAACAAAAATTTTGTTAAAATGCCATAGGTATAGACCTTTGACTATTTTTCAAAATTTGAAAAATTTCAAATTATCCATTCTACTATTATTTTAATGGAGAATCACTCAGGTTGCAAAAACATTGACAAAATGTCATTCCGCGTGAAAATCGATTGATTTTGAGAAAGTTACGATAAAAATTAAAAAACAAAAATTTTGTTAAAATAATCATAGGTATAGACCTTTGACTATTTTTCAAAATTTGGAAAAATTTCAAATTATCCATTCTACTATTATTTTAATGGAGAATCACTCAAGTTACAAAAACATTGACAAAATGTCATTCCGCGTGAAAATCGATTGATTTTGAGAAAGTTATGATAAAAATTAAAAAACAAAAATTTTGTTAAAATGTCATAGGTATAGACCTTTGACTTATTTTTTCAAAATTTTGCAAAAATTTCAAATTATCCATTCTACTATTATTTTAATGGAGAATCACTCAGGTTGCAAAAACATTGACAAAATGTCATTCCGCGTGAAAATCGATTGATTTTTGAGAAAGTTACGATAAAAATAAAAAAACAAAAATTTTGTTAAAATGTCATAGGTATAGACCTTTGACTATTTTTCAAAATTTGCAAAAATTTCAAATTATCCATTCTACTATTATTTTAATGGAGAATCACTCAGGTTGCAAAAACATTAACAAAATGTCATTCCGCGTGAAAATCGATTGATTTTTGAGAAAGTTACGATAAAAATTAAAAAACAAAAATTTTGTTAAAATGTCATAGGTATAGACCTTTGACTATTTTTTCAAAATTTGCAAAAATTTCAAATTATCCATTCTACTATTATTTTAATGGAGAATCACTCAGGTTGCAAAAACATTGACAAAATGTCATTCCGCGTGAAAATCGATTGATTTTTGAGAAAGTTATGATAAAAATTAAAAAACAAAAATTTTGTTAAAATGTCATAGGTATAGACCTTTGACTATTTTCAAAATTTGCAAAAATTTCAAATTATCCATTCTACTATTATTTTAATGGAGAATCACTCAGGTTGCAAAAACATTGACAAAATGTCATTCCGCGTGAAAATCGATTGATTTTGAGAAAGTTATGATAAAAATTAAAGAAACAAAAATTTTGTTAAAATGTCATAGGTATAGACCTTTGACTATTTTTCCAAAATTTGCGAAAAATTTCAAATTATCCATTCTACTATTATTTTAATGGAGAATCACTCAGGTTGCAAAAACATTGACAAAATGTCATTCCGCGTGAAAATCGATTGATTTTTGAAAGTTATGATAAAAATTAAAAAACAAAAATTTTGTTAAAATGTCATAGGTATAGACCTTTGACTATTTTTCAAAATTTGGAAAAATTTCAAATTATCCATTCTACTATTATTTTAATGGAGAATCACTCAGGTTGCAAAACATTGACAAAATGTCATTCCGCGTGAAAATCGATTGATTTTTAGAAAGTTATGATAAAAATTAAAAAACAAAATTTTGTTAAAATGTCATAGGTATAGACCTTTGACTATTTTTCAAAATTTGAAAAAATTTCAAATTATCCATTCTACTATTATTTTAATGGAGAATCACTCAGGTTAAAAAAACATTGACAAAATGTCATTCCGCGTGAAAATCGATTGATTTTGAGAAAGTTATGATAAAAATTAAAAAACAAAAATTTTGTTAAAATGTCATAGGTATAGACCTTGACTATTTTTTCAAAAATTTGGAAAAGTTTTCAAATTATCCATTTTACTATTATTTTAATGGAGAATCACTCAGGTTGCAAAAACATTGACAAAATGTCATTCCGCGTGAAAATCGATTGATTTTGAGAAAGTTATGATAAAAATTAAAAAAAAAAATTTTGTTAAAATGTCATAGGTAGAGACCTTTGACTATTTTCCAAAATTTGCAAAAATTTCAAATTATCCATTCTACTATTATTTAATGGAGAATCACTCAGGTTGCAAAAACACTTGACAAAATGTCATTCCAGCGTGAAAATCGATTGATTTTTTGAAAAGTTACGATAAAAATTAAAAAACAAAAATTTTGTTTAAAATCTCATAGGTAGCAGACCTTTGACCTTATTTTCCAAAATTTACCAAAATTTCAATTTATCCACTCTACTATGATTTTAATGGAGAATCACTCGGTTGCAAAAACATTGACAAAATGTCATTCCGCGTGAAAATCCATTGATTTTTGAAATGTTACTGATAAAAATTAAAAAGCAAAAATTTTGATAAAATGTCACTTAGGTATAGACCTTTGACTATTTTCCAAATTTCTGCCAAAATTTCAAATTATCATTCTACTATTATTTTAATGGAGAATCACTCAGGTTGCAAAAACATTGACAAAATGTCATTCCGCGTGAAAATCGATTGATTTTTGAAAGTTATGATAAAAATTAAAAACAAAAATTTTGTTAAAATGTCATAAGGTATAGACCTTTGACTATTTTTCAAAATTTGCAAAAATTTCAAATTATCCATTCTACTATTATTTTAATGGAGAATCACTCAGGTTGCAAAAACATTGACAAAATGTCATTCCGCGTGAAAATCGATTGATTTGAGAAAGTTATGATAAAAATTAAAAAACAAAAATTTTATTAAAATGTCATAGGTATAGACCTTTGACTATTTTTCAAAATTTGCAAAAATTTCAAATTATCCATTCTACTATTATTTTAATGGAGAATCACTCAGGTTGCAAAAACATTGACAAAATGTCATTCCGCGTGAAAATCGATTGATTTTTGAAAAAGTTATGATAAAAATTAAAAAACAAAAATTTTGTTAAAATGTCATAGGTATAGACCTTTGACTATTTTTCAAAATTTGCAAAAATTTCAAATTATCCATTCTACTATTATTTTAATGGAGAATCACTCAGGTTGCAAAAACATTGACAAAATGTCATTCCGCGTGAAAATCGATTGATTTTTGAAAGTTATGATAAAAATTAAAAAACAAAAATTTTGTTAAAATGTCATAGGTATAGACCTTTGACTATTTTTCAAAATTTGCAAAAAATTCAAATATCCATTCTACTATTATTTTAATGGAGAATCACTCAGGTTGCAAAAACATTGACAAAATGTCATTCCACGTGAAAATCGATTGATTTTGAGAAAGTTATGATAAAAATTAAAAAACAAAAATTTTGTTAAAATGTCATAGGTAGAGACCTTTGACTATTTTTCAAAATTTGCAAAAATTTCAAATTATCCATTCTACTATTATTTGAATGGAGAATCACTCAGGTTGCAAAAACATTGACAAAATGTCATTCCGCGTGAAAATCGATTGATTTTTGAGAAAGTTATGATAAAAATTAAAAAACAAAAATTTTGTTAAAATGTCATAGGTATAGACCTTTGACTATTTTCAAAAATTTGCAAAAATTTCAAATTATCCATTCTACTATTATTTTAATGGAGAATCACTCAGGTTGCAAAACATTGACAAAATGTCATTCTGCGTGAAAATCAGTTGATTTTTGAGAAAGTTATGATAAAAATTAAAAACAAAAAATTTTGTTAAAATGTCATAGGTATAGACCTTTGACTATTTTTCAAAATTTTGCAAAATCTCAAATTAACCATTCACTATTATTTTAATGGAGAATCACTCAGGTTGCAAAAACATTGACAAAATGTCATTCCGCGTGAAAATCGATTGATTTTGAGAAAGTTATGATAAAAATTAAAAAACAAAATTTTGTTAAAATGTCATAGGTAAAGATCTTTGACTATTTTTCAAAATTTGCAAAAATTTCAAATTATCCATTCTAGTATTATTTTAATGGAGAATCACTCAGGTTGCAAAAACATTGACAAAATGTCATTCCAAGTGAAATCGGTTGATTTTTGAGAAAGTTATGATAAAAATAAAAAAACAAAAATTTTGTTAAAATGTCATAGGTATAGACCTTTGACTATTTTTTCAAAATTTGCAAAAATTTCAAATTATCCATTCAACTATTATTTTAATGGAAAATCACTCAGGTTGCAAAAACATTGACAAAATGTCATTCCGCGTGAAATCGATTGATTTTTGAGAAAGTTATGATAAAAATTAAAAAACAAAAATTTTGTTAAAATGTCATAGGTATAGACCTTTGACTATTTTCAAAATTTGCAAAAATTTCAAATTATCCATTCTACTATTATTTTAATGGAGAATGACCTCAGGTTGCAAAAACATTGACAAAATGTCATTCCGCGTGAAAATCGATTGATTTTGAGAAAGTTATGATAAAAAATTAAAAAACAAAAATTTTGTTAAAATGTCATAGGTATAGACATTTGACTATTTTTCAAAATTTGGCAAAATTTCAAATTATCCATTCTGCTATTATTTTAATGGAGAATCACTCAGGTTGCAAAAACATTGACAAAATGTCATTCCGCATGAAAATCGATTGATTTTGAGAAAGTTATGATAAAAATTAAAAAACAAAAATTTTGTTAAAATGTCACAGGCATAGACCTTTGACTATTTTTTAAAATTTGCAAAAATCAAAATATCCATTCTACTATTATTTTAATGGAGAATCACTCGGAGTTGCAAAAACATTGACAAAATGTCATTCCGCGTGAAAATCGATTGATTTTTGAGAAAGTTATGATAAAAATTAAAAAACAAAAATTTTGTTAAAATGTCATAGGTATAGACCTTTGACTATTTTCAAAATTTGCAAAAATTCAAATTATCCATTCTACTATTATTTTAATGGAGAATCACTCAGGTTGCAAAAACATTGACAAAATGTCATTCCGCGTGAAAATCTGATTGATTTTTGAGAAAGTTATGATAAAAATTAAAAAACAAAAATTTTGTTAAAATGTCATAGGTATAGACCTTTGACTATTTTCAAAATTTGCAAGAATTAATTATCATTCTACTATTGTTTTAATGGAGAATCACTCAGGTTGCAACATTGACAAAATGTCATTCCGCAGTTTTAATCGATTGATTTTTGAGAAAGTTATGATAAAAATTAAAAAACAAAAATTTTGTTAAAATGTCATAGGTATAGACCTTTGACTATTTTTCAAAATTTATAAAAAATTCAAATTATCCATTCTACTATTATTTTAATGGAGAATCACTCAGGTTGCAAAAACATTGACAAATGTCATTCCGCATTAATCGATTGATTTTTTTGAAAGTTATGATAAAAATTAAAAAACAAAAATTTTGTTAAAATGTCATAGGTATAGACCTTTGACTATTTTTCAAAATTTGCAAAAATTCAAATTATCCATTCTACTATTATTTTAATGGAGAATCACTCAGGTTGCAAAACATTGACAAAATGTCATTCCGCGTGAAAATCGATTGATTTTTGAAAATTATGATAAAAATTAAAAAACAAAAATTTTATTTAAAATGTCATAGGTATAGACCTTTGACTATTTTTCAAAATTTGCAAAAATTTCAAATTATCCATTCTACTATTATTTTAATGGAGAATCACTCAGGTTGCAAAAACATTGACAAAATGTCATTCCGCGTGAAAGATCGATTGATTTTTGAGAAAGTTATGATAAGGAAAACAAATTTTTGTTAAATGTCATAAGGTATAAAACCTTTAGACTATTTTTCAAAATTTGCAAAAATTTAAATTATCCATTCTACTATTATTTTAATGGAGAATCACTCAGGTTACAAAAACATTGACAAAAATGTCATTCCGCGTGAAAATCGATTGATTTTTGAAAAAGTTATGATAAAAATTAAAAAACAAAAATTTTGTTAAAATGTCATAGGTATAGACCTTTGACTATTTTTCAAGAATTTGCAAAAAATTTCAAATTATCCATTCTACTATTATTTTAATGGAGAATCACTCAGGTAGCAAAAACATTGACAAAATGTCATTCCGCGTGAAAAATCGATTGATTTTTGAGAAAGTTATGATAAAAATTAAAAACAAAAATTTTGTTAAAATGTCATAGGTATAGACCTTTGACTATTTTTCAAATTTGCAAAATTTCAAATTATCCATTCTACTATTATTTTAATGGAGAATCACTCAGGTTACCAAACATTGACAAATGTCATTCCGCGTGAGAATCGATTGATATTTGAAAAAGTTATGATAAAAATTAAAAAACAAGAGCTCCGGCAAAATGTCATAGGTATAGACCTTTGACTATTTTCAAAATTTGCAAATTTCAAATTATCCATTCTACTATTATTTTTAATGGAGAATCACTCAGGTTGCAAAAAACAGTGACAAAATGTCATTCCGCGTGAAAATCGATTGATTTTTGAGAAAGTTCATGATAAAAATTAAAAAACAAAATTTTGTTAAAATGTCATAGGTATAGACCTTTGACTATTTTTCAAAATTTGCAAAATTTCAAAATTATCCATTCTACTATTATTTTAATGGAGAATCTTTCAGGTTGCAAAAACATTGACAAAATGTCATTCCCGCGTGAAAATCGATTGATTTTTGAGAAAGTTATGATAAAAAATTAAAAAACAAAAATTTTGTTGAAATGCCATAGGTATAGACCATTGACTATTTTTCAAAATTTGCAAAAATTTCAAATTATCCATTCTACTATTATTTTAATGGAGAATCCCTCAGGTTACCAAAAACATTGACAAAATGTCATTCCGCGTGAAAATCGATTGATTTTTGAAGAAGTTATGATAAAAAATTAAAAAACAAAAATTTTGGGTAAAATGTGTTAGGTATAGACCTTTGACTATTTTTCAAAATTTGCAAAATTTCAAATTATCCATTCTACTATTTTTTTAATGGAGAATCACTCAGGTTGCAAAAACATTGACAAATGTCATTCCGCGTGAAAATCGATTGATTTTTGAATTAGGATTATGATAAAATTTAAAAAACAAAAATTTTGTTAAAATGTCATAGGTATAGACCTTTGACTATTTTTCAAATTTACCAAAGAGGCTTCAAATTATCCCATTCTACTATTATTTTAATGGAGAGTCACTCAGGTTACAAAACATTGACAAAATGTCATTCCGCGTGAAAATCGATTGATTTTTGAGAAGTTATGAGAAAAATTAAAAAACAAAAATTTTGTTAAAATGAAAATGATAGGTATAGACCTTTGACTATTTTTTCAAAAAATTTGCAAAAATTTCAAATTATCCATTCTATTTTATTTTAATGGAGAATCACTCAGGTTGCAAAAACATTAGACAAATGTCATTCCGCG
>JAEIFR010000058.1:0-21673 GCA_018904105.1 Zaprionus tsacasi | reverse complement strand
GATAGTACATGGTTGGGTGGGTGAAGAAGGAGAGCATTACATCTAGCTCTCCGACTAGATCGTTCGTTAGGGGTAGTCCGTCCGCTTATTTTGGCCTTCCCTTTTATTGCCATTCCCCCTTCTAGCAGTCCTATAACCTGTCGACATTTTCTCGTAACACCGATAATCGAACCTGCACACAAAACCCCGCCCATTTTCCCTGAGCTTAGCCGGCTGTAACTTAGACAGGGTGTGCAGGGGAGGTTATTGGACTTCGGTCGTTACAATCTAATGCTTCCCTGCTTGCCAGTACACTTTCGGAGCTGATGACATAGGATTGCAAAGATTTGATAGCCGCCTGACTGTCGACTAGGATGTTGACCCGATTTGTGTTGAGTGTTGTCGCGAGTTCTGCCGCCTTCCTTATAGCGAAGACCTCCGCCTGGAAGATGCTACAGTAATCCGGCAACTTATACGACACTTGAATGAGCGGATCTGCACAGTAGACCGCGGCGCCCACGCCGGCTTCCATTTTGGATCCGTCCGTAAACAACTTTGTTGCGTATTCGTCCATGCCGATTTTCCAATCTTCATGGCCCATTAGAGTGGGCGTTCTAGAGAAGTTGTTTATTGGGGTCATATAGTCCGTGCTATTGAATGACTCTCCTCCCACTTCACTGTGCCCGTAGTTTGCGAAGGCCATTTGTCCCGTAGCACCAAGACGTTGCGCAGTCTTTTGTGCTAGTAGTTTGGCCTGTATGTCAATTGGGAGAACTCCGAGTATCACTTCCAGGGCCTTTGTGGGAGTGGATCTCAGTGCCCCAGTAATGCACATCAGTGCACGTCTTTGTACCCTTTCCATTGTTAGGAGGTATGTGGATTTTTTAGTGGCCTTCCACCATACTAGGATACCGTAGAGTAGTATTGGACGAACAATTGAGATGAAAATCCAATGCATTAGTCTGGGAGACAAGCCCCACGTGCTACTTAGCATCTTTTGCGATGCGTAAAGTGCATTGGTGGCTTTCTTAACCCTTTCCTCGATATTGGGTTTCCAACTCAGCTTGCTGTCCAATACTATTCCTAAATATTTTACGCTCTTTTTCGGCTCGAGCATGGCACCGTTTATAGATGGCGGAGTCCATTGCGGTATCTTGTATCTCTTGGTAAAGAGAATTAGATCCGTCTTGTCCGCATTGATACTGAGTCCGACCTCCATTGTCCACTTCAGTATTTCTTTGAGTGTATTATCCATGACAGAGCTGATTGTCATTGGACACTTGCCCACGATAATTATGGCTATGTCATCTGCATAGGCGGTTATCTTGGGGGCTTCCCGTTTAAATTTCCTTAAGACGTCGTTTACCACTAAATTCCACAACAGCGGCGACAGAACTCCGCCTTGTGGCGTGCCTCTGTGCGCTGCTTTAGTTATGGTCGTGGTTCCCCATTCGGCTCTTACTCTTCTGCAGCTCAGTAGATTGCATATCCAAGAGTTTACAGCTTCGTGGGTTTCTGCGGCTCTCAGGCTCCGCATGATCGCTTCCGTAGATACATTGTTGAATGCACCTGAGATGTCCAGGAACGCTCCTAAGGCAAATTCTTTGTGGTGTAGGGCTTTTTCGATGGTGGCTACTAGGGAGTGTAGCGCTGTTTCCACCGATTTCCCTTTTGTGTATGCGTGTTGGTTGGATTCTACGAGTCGGTCCATGCCTCCTCTTATGTGTAGATCCAGAAGTTTTTCGAAAGTTTTTAGCAGGAATGAGGTGAGACTTATCGGTCTGTAATCTTTCGGCTGCATGTGACTGCATTTTCCTGCTTTTGGCAGGAACACAACACGTGCTGTCCTCCAGGGTACCGGTACATATCCCTGCCTCAGACATGCTTTGAATATCGATTCCAGCCATGGTGTGACCTTTTCTTTGGTCTTCTGTAGCATGGCTGGTATTACACCATCTAGGCCAGGGGATTTGTAACTCTCAAACGAGTCTATGGCCCACTGGATTTTATGTGGTGTGATTATATTCCCTGGTACATCGGACCTTGGGTTCATATGCAATGGTTGTTGCGGATGGGGTATATCTGTGCATCCGGGAAGTGCTCGCTTAAAAGGGCATTAGTCGCTTCCCTGCTGCTACCCGTCCATTGGCCATCGCTGGTTCTTAGTTGGCTCTGGATTGCCGGTTGGCTCGACAGAAGCTTTCTAAGCCTTGCGGTTTCTGTGACCTTCTCTATGCCAGAGCAGAAGGATCTCCAGGAGTTCCTTTTGGCTGTCTGGACCTTTTTCTTAAAGTCACGGAGCCTTATTTTGTACTCGTCCCATACAAGATCTTCATCCGCTTGTTTGGCCAGTTTGAAGATTTCTTGTAGGTCGGTGCGTTGTGCTTTCAATTGTGGATTCCACCAGGGTGGCCTGTGTTTCCTTCTTACAATTGAGGTTTTGCACGCTGTGTTGAAGGCCGAGGTTAGGTGGTGACAGAGAGTCTCCACGGACTTCTCAGTGTCCGCCGTTGATACGATCGGTGGTGGTTCTGGGAGTGTCCTAGTCACTTTGGTCTTATACATATCCCAGTTGGTATTCCGGGGATTCTTGTAAAGACTTTTTGTCACTTTGCACTCGAGTTCAACTTTGAACTGGATATACCTGTGATCAGAGAAGGAGGGTTTGCTGAGAACCCTCCACTCAGTGACTTCGGTATTTGTTCCAGACGCGAGTGTTAAATCTATGACGCTTGATGAGGTGGGACCCACGTAGGTGGGTTCCTCTCCTCTGTTCGCGATCTTAAGATTGTATTTAAGAATAAAGTCTAAAAGTGACTCACCCCTGTTGTTCACGTCCTTGCAGCCCCATAGGGTGTGGTGGGCGTTGACGTCGGCGCCTATCAGCAGGGGTTGCCTCTTCCGGCTCACCTCCTGTATCAGACGCTCCGTCTCCTCCGTCGGTGATTCCCTGTCTTGCGCTAGATAGCAGGACGCCATTAGGAGTGGTTCGTCCCTGCAACCCTCTAGCGCTATCACCGTGATGTCGTCAGTGCTGTAATTGGACATAAGATAAGCGTAGATGCCTTTTCTTACAAGAATTGCAGTTCTAGCTCTACTTACGGTGGTCGGGTAGAAGATAGTGTAGTTGCTAGACCCTAGCCCAGCGATCTTGTTGCCCGACGCGATCCAGGGCTCCTGGACTAGGGCTACGTCGACGGACTCCTCCTCCAGGGTTAGAAGGAGCTCCGCCGACGCCAACTTGCTCTTATGGAGATTTAGCTGAAGGATCTTTAGCTTCATGGCTATTATCGGATTCCTTCAGCTTGGATGGGTTGGCTATGATAGTCAGGTCACCATCCTCCTCCGTTTCCTCGTCGATATCGAGACTGTTGGCCGCCTCGGTCAAGGCTTCGAGGTCCTTCTCCACCTCGCCGACCTCCAGCGTGTTGGCGTTGGCATCGTTCGGATGGCGCTTTTTGAGTCGTAGGTATACGTTACCTACTCCCCACGCCATCTTCCCGAACCTCGGGTACAGCAGATCCTCGGCCTCCTTGTTGATCTGGAGGACCATCTGTTGGCCGTTGCCTTCCGGCTTGCCAGCGTGCAGTACCGTCCAGTCAGAGGTTGGCACGTCCGGATTCTGCCATCGGAGTAATTTCAGCGCCTGTTCCTTAGGGTACGACCCTTGGGAAGAGTACCTTCGCTTTTGGTATTGATGGAATACAAGTTCTGTCAACTACCTCCAGCTTAGCACCTTCCCAGGGGGCGTCCATCTTGGAAACAGTTTCGGTGACCCACTTCAGGGTGAGGTCATCCTTGCAGCTAAGTATTTTTACCCCGTTGAGCCACCCCGCTCCGTCAAAGGTAGTAGGCTGAGACTCTGGCTCCTCCATTCTTTTGAATAGGGCGCAGCCCCCACCAATAGCCTCGCTCTACCATCTTCCACTTCTCGGGTGTCATTTTGCCGTTGGGGTTACTGCGGTCGATTTCAATAACTTCAATAAAATCAAGAGTTTAAAATTTTAAAAAATTTTTTAAAATTTTGAAAATTTTTCTACAAATTTTGAAAATTTTTTGTTTCAAAAATTTTCAAAATTTTTTTTCAAAATTTTTGAAAATTTTTCTTTTTCCAAAATTTTTTTCAAAAAATTTTGAAAAATTTTTTCAAAAAATTTTTGGGAAAAAAAAATTTTCAAAAATTATCAAAAACTTCAAAAAATTTTCAATAATTTAAAAAAAAATTCAAAAAATTTTGAAAGTTTTTGGAAAAAAAACTTTCAAAAATTTTTGGAAAAAAAAAATTTTCAAAATTTTTGGAAAAAAAAATTTTTTCAAAATTTTGGAAAAAAAACATTTTTTTAATTTTTGGAAAAAAAAAAATTTTTAAATTTTGGAAAAAAAAAATTTTCAAAATATTATCAAAAACTTTAAAAAATTTTCAATAATATAAAAAAATTCAAAAAATATTGTAAATTTTTGGAAAAAAAAATTTTGGAAAAAAAAATTTTCAAAATTTTGGAAAAAAAAATTTTCAAAATTTTTGGAAAAAAAAAAAATTTTCAAAAATTTTGGAAAAAAAAAATTTTCAAAATTTTGGGAAAAAAAAATTTTCAAAATTTTTGGAAAAAAAAAATTTTCAAAATTTTGGGAAAAAAAAATTTTCAAAATTTTTGGAAAAAAAAATTTTCAAAATTTTGAAAAAAAAAATTTTGAAAAAAAAATTTTCAAAAATTTTGGAAAAAAATTTTCAAAATTTTTGGAAAAAAAAATTTTCAAAATTTTTGGCAAAAAATTTTCAAAAAATTTTTGAAAAAAATTTTTTAAATTTTTGGAAAAAAAAATTTTCAAAATTTAAAAAAAAAAAATTTTCAAAATTTTGGAAAAAAAAAATTTTCAAAAATTTTTGGAAAAAAAAATTTTTTGGAAAAAAAATTAATTTTTTCAATATTGGAAAAAAATTTTCAAAATTTTGGAAAAAAAAATTTTTCAAAATTTTTGGAAAAAAAAAAAAAAAAATTCAAAAAGTTTTGAAAAAAAAAAAATTTTGGAAAAAAAAAAAAATTTTCAAAATTTTGGAAAAAAAAATTTTCAAAATTTTGGAAAAAAAAAATTTTCAAAATTTTTGGAAAAAAAATTTTCAAAATTTTTGGAAAAAAAAAAAATTTTTTTAAAATTTTGGAAAAAAAAAATTTTCAAAATTTGAAAAATTTTGAAAAAAAAATTTTCAAAATTTTCAAAAAATTTTTCAAAAATTTGGAAAAAAAAAATTTTCAAAATTTTGGAAAAAAAAATTTTTAAAAATTTTTGGAAAAAAAAAATTTTCAAAATTTTGGAAAAAAAAAAAAAAATTTTTTCAAAAATTTTTGGAAAAAAATTTTCAAAATTTTTTGGAAAAAAATTTTCAAAATTTTTGGAAAAAAAAAATTTTCAAAATTTTTGAAAAAATTTCAAAATTTTTGAAAAAAAAAAATTTTGAAAAAAAAAATTTTTTTGGAAAAAATTTAAAAATTTTCAAAATTTTTGGAAAAAAAAAAAATTTTCAAAATTTTGGAAAAAAAAATTTTCAAAAATTTTTGAAAAAAAAAATTTTCAAAATTTTGGAAAAAAAAAATTTTTCAAAATTTTTGGAAAAAAAAAAATTTTGAAAAAAATTTTCAAAAATTTTTAAAAAAATTTTAAAAATTTTGGAAAAAAAAATTTTCAAAATTTTTGGAAAAAAAAAAATTTTCAAAATTTTGGAAAAAAAAATTTTCAAAAATTTTGAAAAAAAAAAAATTTTCAAAATTTTTGGAAAAAAATTTTTTAAATTTTGGGAAAAAAAATTTTCAAAAAAATTTTCAAAAACTTTTTCAAAAATTTTTGAAAAAAAAATTTTCAAAAATTTGGAAAAAAAAAATTTTTAAAAATTTTGGAAAAAAAATTTTTCAAAATTTTGGAAAAAAAAAATTTTCAAAATTTTTGGAAAAAAAAATTTTCAAAAATTTTGGAAAAAAAAAAATTTTCAAAACAAAAAATTTTCAAAAATTTCAAAAAATTTTCAAAAATTTAAAAAAATTTCAAAAAATTTTAAAAATTTTTGGAAAAAAAATTTTCAAATTTTTGAAAAAAAATTTTCAAAATTTTGGAAAAAAAATTTTCAAAATTTTTGGAAAAAAAAAGATTTTCAAAAATTTTGGAAAAAAAATTTTCAAAAATTTTTGGAAAAAAAAATTTTCAAAAATTTTGGAAAAAAAAAAATTTTCAAAATTTTTGAAAAAAAAAATTTTCAAAAAAAAAAAAAATTTCAAAATTTTGGAAAAATATTTTCAAAAAATTTTGGAAAAATTTTCAAAATTTTGGAAAAAAAAAATTTTCAAAAATTTTGGAAAAAAAAATTTTCAAAAATTTTGGAAAAAAAAATTTTTCAAAATTTTTGGAAAAAAAAATTTTCAAAATTTTTGAAAAAAAAATTTTCAAAAATTTTGGAAAAAAAAAAATTTTCAAAATTTTTGGAAAAAAAATTTTCAAAATTTTTGGAAAAAAAAATTTTCAAAATTTTTGGAAAAAAAAAAAAAAAATTTTCAAAAAATTTGGAAAAAACAAAAATTTTGGAAAAAAAAATTATTGGAAAAAAAAATTTTCAAAAATTTTGGAAAAAAAAATTTTCAAAATTTTTTGGAAAAAAAAATTTTTCAAAATTTTTTGAAAAAAATTTTCAAATTTTTGGAAAAAAAACTTTTCAAAAAAATTTTGGAAAAAAATAAAATTTTAAAATTTTTGGAAAAAAAAATTTCAAAATTTTGGAAAAAAATTTTCAAAATTTTTGGAAAAAAAATTTTCAAAATTTTGGAAAAAAAAAAAATTTTCAAAAAATTTTCAAAATTTTAAAAAATTTTCAAAATTTTTGGAAAAAAAATTTTCAAAAATTTTGGAAAAAAAAAAATTTTGAAAATTTTTGGAAAAAAAAAAATTTTCAAAATTTTTGGAAAAAAAAAATTTTCAAAAATTTTTGGAAAAAAAAAAATTTTCAAAAAATTTTCAAAAAAATTTTCAAAATTTTTAAAAAAAAAAAAATTTTCAAAATTTTTGGAAAAAAAAATTTTCAAAATTTTTGGAAAAAAAATTTTCAAAATTTTTGAAAAAAAATTTTCAAAATTTTGGAAAAAAATTTTTCAAAATTTTTGGAAAAAAAAATTTTTCAAAATTTTTGGAAAAAAATTTTCAAAATTTTGGAAAAAAAAAAATTTTCAAAAATTTTGGAAAAAAAAATTTTCAAAATTTTTGGAAAAAAAAAATTTTTAAAATTTTGGAAAAAAAAAATTTTTAAATTTTTGGAAAAAAAAACTTTTTAAATTTTTGGAAAAAAAAAATTTTCAAATTTTTTGGAAAAAAAAATTTTCAAAAATTTTGAAAAAAAAAAATTTTCAAAAAATTTTCAAAATTTTCAAGAAATTTTCAATAATTTAAAAAAAATTCAAAAAATTTTGAAAATTTTTGGAAAAAAAAATTTTCAAAAAATTTTGGAAAAAAAAAAAAAAGAAAACCTTCGGCTTGCCAAAAATTTTTGGAAAATAAAGAATTTTCAAAATTTTTGGAAAAAAAAAAATTTTCTAAAATTTTGAAAAAAAAAATTTTTAAATTCATTGTAAAAATTTGGAATTTCGGAAAAAATATGTTCAAAATTTTGAAAAAAAAAATCTAGAAAATCTTTAAAAATTTTTAAATTTTGGAAAAAATTTCAAAAATTTTGAAGAAAAAAAAATTTTCAAATTTTTTGGAAAAAAAAATTTCAAAATTTTTGGAAAAAAAAATTTTCAAAATTTTGGGAAAATATATATTTTCTTATTTTTGGAAAAAAATGGGAAGTTTTAAAATTTTCAAAAAATTTTGAAATTTTTGAAAAAAAAGACTTCAAAATTTTGGAAAAAAAAAAAAATTTTCAAAATTTGAAAAAAAAATTTAAAATTTGAATTTTTAAAAAAAAAAATTTTCCAAATTTTGGAAAAAAATTTTCAAAAATTTTGAAAAAAAAATTTTCAAAGATTGGAAAAAGAATTTTTCAACAATAAGAAAAAATATAAATTTTGGAAAAAAAATTTTCAAAATTTTTGGAAAAAAAAATCTATAAAAAATTTTGGAAATGAAAAAAAATTTCCAAAATTTTGAAAAAAAGTTTTCAAAATTTTTGGAAAAAAAAAAAATTTTTTGGAAAAGAAAATTTTTAAAAATTTTCAAAATTTTGGAAAAATTTTCAAAAATTTTGGAAAAAATTTTCAAAATTTTTGAAAAATTTTGGCAAAAAAATTTTCAAAGATTTTTGGAAAAAAAGTTTTTTTCAAAATTTTGGAAAAAAAAGTTTTCAAAATTTTTGGAAAAAATTTTTCAAAAAATTTTTGGAAAAAAAAAATTTTCAAAATTTTGGAAAAAAAAATTTTCAAAATTTTGAAAAAAAATTTTTTCAAAATTTTTGGAAAAAAAAATTTTTCAAAAATTTTTGGAAAAAATTTTTCAAAATTTTGGAAAAAAAAATTTTTCAAAATTTTGGAAAAAAAAATTTTTTTCAAAATTAAAAAAATTTTCAAAATTTTGGAAAAAAAAAATTTTTCAAAAGTTTTTGGAAAAAAAAAAATTTTCAAAAAAAATTTTGGAAAAAAAAATTTTAAAATATAAAAAATTTTCAAGAATTTTGGAAAAAAAAAAATTTGGAAATTTTGGAAAAAAAACAAAAAATTTTTCAAGGTTTTGGAAAAAAAAGATTTTCAAAAATTTTGAAAAAAAAAAATTTTCAAAATTTTGAAAAAAAAAAATCTTCAAAAATTTTGGAAAAAAAAATTTTCAAAATTTTTGGAAAAAAAAGAAAATTTTCAAAATTTTTGGAAAAAAAATAAAAAAAAATTAAAATTTTTGGAAAAAAATTCAAAAGTTTTGGAAAAAAAAAATTTTCAAAATTTTGGAAAAAAAAATTTTAAAATTTTGGAAAAAAAAATTTTTTGGAAAAAAAAATTTAAAATTTTGGAAAAAAATTTTTCAAAATTTTTGGAAAAAAAAATTTTTCAAAAAATTTTGCAAAAAAAAAAATTTTCAAAATTTTTGATAAAAAATTTTTAAAATTTTGGAAAAAAAATTTTGGAAAAAAATAAAAAAAAGTTTTCAAAATTTTGGAAAAAAAAAAATTTTCAAAAAAAAAAATTTTTCAAAAAATTTTTTTTGGAAAAAAAAAAATTTTTGTTAAAAAAAAAAATTTTCAAAATTTTGGAAAAAAATTTCAAAAGTTAAAAAAGTTCAAAATTTTGAAAAAAATTTTCAAAAGTTTTTGTGGAAAAAAAAAATTTTTGGAAAAAAAAATTTTCAAAAATTTTTGGAAAAAAAATTTTCAAAGATTTTTGGAAAAAAAAATTTTCAAATTTTTGGAAAAAAAAAATTTTTCAAAATTTTGAAAAAAAATTTTTCAAAATTTTGGAAAAAAAAAATTTTCAAAATTTTTGGAAAAAAAAATTTCAAAAATTTTGGAAAAAAAAATTTTTTTCAAAAAATTTTCAAAATTTTGTGAAAAAAATTTTCAAATTTTTGGAAAAAAAAATTTTCAAAATTTTTGGAAAAAAAAATTTTCAAAATTTTGGAAAAAAAAAAATTTTTGGAAAAAAAAAAGAAAAAAAAAATTTTCAAAATTTTGGAAAAAAAAATTTTTCAAAAAAAAATTTCAAAATTTTGAAAAAAAAATTTTCAAAATTTTGGAAAAAATTTTCAAAAATTTTGGAAAAAAAAATTTTCAAAATTTTTGGAAAAAAAATTTTCAAAAATTTTGGAAAAAAAAAATTTTAAAATTTTTGGAAAAAAAAAATTTTTCAAAATTTTCAAAAAATTTTCAAAAATTTTGGAAAAAAAATTTTCAAAATTTTGGAAAAAAATTTTCAAATTTTGGAAAAAAATTTTTTCAAAATTTTTGGAAAAAAATTTTCAAAATTTTTGGAAAAAAAAATTTTTTTTTTGAAAAAATTTTCAAAAATTTTTTGAAAAAATTTTCAAAATTTTTGAAAAAAAAAATTTTTCAAAATTTTTGGAAAAAAAATTTTCAAAATTTTTGGAAAAAAAAATTTCAAAATTTTTGGAAAAAAAAATTTTTCAAAATTTTTGAAAAAAAAAATTTTCAAAAATTTTTGGAAAAAAAAAAATTTTCAAAATTTTGGAAAAAAAATTTTTTCAAAATTTTGGAAAAAAAAATTTTTGAAAAATTTTGAAAAAAAAAATTTTCAAAATTTTGGAAAAAAAAATTTTCAAAATTTTTGGAAAAAAAAAAATTTTAAATTTTGGAAAAAAAAAGTTTTCAAAAATTTTGGAAAAAAAATTTTTCAAATTTTTTGGAAAAAAAAATTTTCAAAATTTTTTGGAAAAAAATTTTCAAAATTTTTGGAAAAAAAGTTTTTCAAAATTTTGAAAAAAAAAAAAAGTTTTCAAAATTTTGGAAAAAAAAATTTTTCAAAATTTTGGCAAAAAATTTTCAAAAATTTTGGAAAAAAGTTTCAAAATTTTGAAAAAAAATTTTGAAAAAAAAATTTCAAAAATTTTTTTTTGGAAAAAAATTTTCAAAATTTTGGAAAAAAAAATTTTCAAAATTTTGGAAAAAAAAAAATTTTAAATTTTGAAAAAAAAATTTTCAAAATTTTTGGAAAAAAAAGATTTTCAAAATTTTGGAAAAAAAATTTTGAAAATTTTTCAAAATTTTGAAAAAAATTTTTCAAAATTTTGGAAAAAAAAATTTTCAAAATTTTGGAAAAAAAAATTTTCAAAATTTTTGGAAAAAAAAATTTTCAAAATTTTGGAAAAAAAACTTTCAAAATTTTTGGAAAAAAAAAAATATTTTCAAATTTTTGGAAAAAAAAAAATTTTTCAAAATTTTTGGAAAAAAAAGTTTTCAAAAATTTTTGGAAAAAAAATTTTCAAAATTTTGGAAAAAAAAAATTTTTCAAAATTTTTTGGAAAAAAAAAATTTTTCAAAATTTTGGAAAAAAAAAATTTTAAAAATTTTTGGAAAAAAAAATTTTTCAAAATTTTGGAAAAAAAAAAATTTTGAAAAATTTTAAAAATTTTGGAAAAAAAAAAAATTTTCAAAATTTTGAAAAAAAATTTTTCAAAAATTTTGGAAAAAAAAATTTTCAAAGATTTTTTAAAAATTTTCAAAATTTTGGAAAAAAAAATTTTCAAAATTTTGGAAAAAAAAATTTTTTCAAAATTTTTGAAAAAAAATTTTCAAAATTTTTTGGAAAAAAATTTTTCAAAATTTTTGAAAAAAAATTTTTCAAATTTTGAAAATTTTTGGAAAAAAAAATTTTCAAAATTTTTTGGAAAAAAAATTTTCAAAATTTTGGAAAAAAAAATTTTTCAAAATTTTTGGAAAAAAAAATTTTCAAAATTTTGGAAAAAAAAAATTTTCAAAATTTTTGGAAAAAAAAATTTTTCAAAATTTTTGGAAAAAAAAATTTTTCAAAATTTTGGAAAAAAAAATTTTCAAAATTTTTGGAAAAAAAAAATTTCAAATTTTTGGAAAAAAAAAAATTTTCAAAATTTTTGGAAAAAAAATTTTTTCAAAAAAATTTTGGAAAAAAAAAAATTTTCAAAAATTTTTTGGAAAAAAATTTTCAAAATTTTGAAAAAAAAAAAATTTTCAAAATTTTTGGAAAAAAAAATTTCAAAATTTTGGAAAAAAAAATTTTCAAAATTTTTGGAAAAAAAAATTTTGGAAAAAAAAATGTTCAAAATTTTTGGAAAAAAAATTTTCAAAATTTTTTGGAAAAAAATTTTTCAAAATTTTGGAAAAAAAAATTTTCAAAATTTTTGGAAAAAAAAATTTTCAAAATTTTTGGAAAAAAAAATTTTTCAAAATTTTTGAAAAAAAAAATTCAAAATTTTTGGAAAAAAAAAAATTTTTAAAATTTTTGGAAAAAAAAATTTTCAAAATTTTGGAAAAAAAAATTTTCAAAATTTTGGAAAAAAAATTTCAAAAATTTTTGGAAAAAAAAAAATTTTGGAAAAAAATTTAAAATTTTGGAAAAAAAAAATTTTCAAAATTTTGAAAAAAAATTTTCAAAATTTTTGGAAAAAATTTTCAAAAAAAATTTTTTCAAAAAAAATTTCAAAAATTTTCAAAATTTTCAAGTTAAAAAATTTTAAATTTTGGAAAAAAAATTCAAAATTTTGGAAAAAAAATTTTCAAAATTTTCAAAAAAAAATTTTGAAAATTTTTGAAAAAAAAATTTTTTTTTGGAAAAAAAAAAATTTTCAAAATTTTTGAAAAAAAAAATTTTGAAAATTTAAAAAAATTTTCAAAATTTTTGGAAAAAAAAAATTTTTCAAAATTTTGGAAAAAATTTTCAAAATTTTGGAAAAAATTTTCAAAATTTTGAAAAAATTTTTGAAAAAATTTTTCAAAATTTTTGGAAAAATTTTCAAAAAAAAAAATTTTCAAAATTTTGAAATTTTGAAAAAAAAATTTTCAAAATTTTTTGGAAAAAAATTTTCAAAATTTTGGAAAAAAAATTTTCAAAAACAAAAATTTTAAATTTTTGCAAAATTTTGAAAAAAAAATTTTTCAAAATTTTGAAAAAAATTTTTTTTTAAAATTTTTTGGAAAAAAAAAAATTTTCAAAATTTTAAAAATTTTTCAAAATTTTTTGGAAAAAAAGTTTCAAAATTTTTGAAAAAAAATTTTTCAAAATTTTGGAAAAAAAATTTTTCAAAAATTTTTGAAAAAAAATTTTGAAAAATTTTTGAAAAAAATTTCAAAAATTTTTCAAAATTTTGGAAAATTTTCAAAATTTTTCAAAAATTTCTGTGAAAAAAAAAAAATTTTCAAAATTTTTGGAAAAAAAATTTTCAAAATTTTGAAAAAATTTTCAAAAAATTTCAAAAAAAATTTTTTCAAAATTTTGGAAAAAAAAATTTTGGAAAAAATTTTCAAAATTTTGAAAAAAAATTTTTTCAAAATTTTTGGAAAAAAAAAATTTTGGAAAAAAATTTAAAATTTTTGTAAAAAAAAATTTTCAAAATTTTTGAAAAAAAAATTTTCAAAATTTTTGGAAAAATTTTTCAAAAAATTTTTGAAAAATTTTTGGAAAAAAAAATTTTGAAAATTTTTTGAAAAAGACTTTCAAAATTTTTTTTTAAAAAAATTTTTCAAAAATTTTGGTTTAAAAAATTTTTCAAAATTTTTAAATTTCAAATATTTTCAAAAAATTTTTTCAAAAAATTAAAAAAATTTTTCAAAATTTTGGAAAAATTTTTTTCAAAAATTTTGAAAAAATTTTTTTCAAAAATTTTAAAAATCTTCAAAATTTTTGGAAAAAGATTCAAAAATTTTTGAATAAATACAAGGTTTGAAAATTTTGGATAAAAAAAATTTTGGAAAAATTTTTTAAAATTTTTGAAAATTTTTTTTTTCAAAAATTTTGAAAAATTTTGAAAAAAAATTTTGAAAATTTTTTTCAAAAATTTTGAAATTTTTCAAAAATTTTGAAAAAAAATTTTTTAATTTTTGAAAATTTTTTTTTGGAAATAACAATATTTTTCAAAATTTTGGAAAATTTTTTTCAAAAAATTTTTTTTGAAAAATTTTTTTTTTTGAAAAAATTTTTTTCCAAATTTTTGAAAAGAATTTTTCAAAATTTTTTTTTTTTAAAAATTTTGAAAATTTTTTTCAAGGTTAAAAAAAATTTTTTTTTTTTTTCAAAATTTTGAAATTTTTCCAAAAATTTTGAAATTTTTTTTTTCCAAAAATTTTTGAAAATTTTTTTCAAAATTTTTAAAATTTTTCAAAAATTAATTTTTTTCAAAAATTTTGGAAAATTTCCAAATTTTGAAAATTTTTTTTTCAAAATTTTGAAATTTTTTTCAAAAAATTTTTGAAATTTTTTTCAAAATTTTTGAAAAAATTTTCAAAATTTTTGAAAATTTTTTTCAAAGTTTTAAAAATTTCAAAAATTTTTCAAAATTTTTGAAAATTTTTCAAAATTTTGTTTTTCAAAATTTTTTCAAAATTTTGAAAATTTTTTTTCCAAAATTTTGAAAATTTTTTTTTTCAAAATTTTCAAAAATTTTTTTTTTTTGAAAAAAATTTTCAAATTTTTTGAATTTTTTTCAAAAATTTTTTCAAATTTTTCAAAAATTTGAAATTTTTTTTCAAAAAATTTTTGAAAAATTTTTTTTTGAAAAAAATTTTTATTTTGAAGAAAATTTTTTTCAAAATTTTTGCCAAAAGTTTTTTTGAAATTTTTTTTTTCCAAAAATTTTTTTCAAAATTTTTTTTTCAAAATTTTGAAAATTTTTTTTTCAAATTTTTAAAATTTTTCAAAATTTTTGAAAAAATTTTTTCCAAAATTTTTGAAAATTTTTCAAAATTTTGAAAAATTTTTTTTCAAAATTTTTGAAAATTTTTTAAATTTTTCAAAATTTTTGAAAGTTTTTCAAAAGATTTTGAAAAAAATTTCAAAATTTTTTAAAATTTTTTCAAAAAATTTTTTCCAAGATTTTGAAAATTTTTTCAAAATTTTTGAAAATTTTTTTCAAAATTTTTGAAAATTTTTTTTTCAAAAATTTTGAAAATTTTTTCAAAGAATTTTTGAAAATTTTTTTTTTGAAAATTTTTGTTTTTCAAAAAAATTTTTTCAAAATTTTGAAAATTTTTTTTCAAAAATTTTGAAAATTTTTTAAAAATTTTTGAAAATTTTTTCAAAGATTGAAAATTTTTTTTTTTCAAAATTTTGAAAATTTTTTTCCAAAATTTTGAAAATTTTTTTTTTTTAAATTTTTGAAAATTTTTTTTTCAAAATTTTTGAAATTTTTTTCAAAAATTTTTTTCAAAATTTTTTTTTTTCAAAATTTTGAAAATTTTTTTCAAAAAATTTTGAAATTTTTTTTTTCAAAATTTTTGAAAAATTTTTCAAAAATTTTTGAAAAATTTTTTCAAAATTTTTTTATTTTTCAAAAATTTTGAAAATTTTTTTTCAAAATTTTGAAAATTTTTTTCAAAAATTTTGAAATTTTTTTTTCAAAATTTTTTTTTTTTCAAAATTTTTGAAATTTTTTCAAAAAAATTTTTTTTCAAAAATTTTGAAAATTTTTTTCAAAAAATTTTTTTTTTTAAATTTTTTTTAATTTTTCAAAATTTTTTGAATTTTTCAAAGTTTTTTTTCAAATTTTTTTTCAAAATTTTTTGAAAATTTTTTTCAAAATTTTTGAAAATTTTTTTTTCAAAAATTTTTGAAAATTTTTTTTTTTCAAAATTTTTGAAAATTTTTTTCAAAAATTTTTGAAAAATTTTTCAAAATTTTTTTTTTTCAAAATTTTTGAAAATTTTTTTCAAAAATTTTTTCAAAATTTTGAAAAATTTTTTTCAAATTTTTGAAAAATTTTTTCAAAAATTTTGAAAAATTTTTTTCAAAAATTTTTGAAAATTTTTTTCAAAATTTTTGAAAATTTTTTTTTGAAAAATTTTTCAAAAAAATTTTTTTAATTGTTTCAAAAAATTTTTTTTTTCAAAAGTTTTGAAAATTTTTTTTTCAAAATTTTTGAAAATTTTTTTTCAAAAATTTTTCAAAAATTTTTATTTTTCAAAATTTTGAAAATTTTTTTTCAAAAATTTTGAAAATTTTTTTTTTTCAAAATTTTTCAAAATTTTTTTTTCAAAAAATTTTTTCAAAAATTTTGAAAAATTTTTCAAAATTTTGAAAAATTTTTCAAAATTTTGAAAATTTTTTTTTGAAGTTTTTCAAAATTTTTTTAAAATTTTTTGAAAAAATTTTTTTTTTTCAAAAATTTTGAAAATTTTTTTCCAAAATTTTGAAAAGTTTTTCAAAAATTTTGAAAATTTTTTTCAAAATTTTTCAAAATTTTTGAAAAATTTTTTCAAAATTTTTGAAAATTTTTCAAAAATTTTTGAAAATTTTTTTTTTCAAATTTTTTAATTTTTTTCAAAAATTTTTGAATTTTTTTTTCAAAATTTTTTTTTTTTCAAAATTTTGAAAATTTTTTTTTCAAAATTTTGAAAATTTTTTTTCAAAAATTTTGAAAATTTTTTTCAAAATTTTTGAAAATTTTTTTTCAAAAATTTTGAAAAATTTTTCAAAATTTTTGAAAATTTTCAAAAATTTTGAAATTTTTTTTCAAATTTTTCAAAATTTTTTCAAAATTTTTTCAAATTTTTTTCAAAAATTTTTTCAAAGTTTTTTTTTTCAAAATTTTGAAAAATTTTTTTCAAAATTTTTAAAATTTTTTTCAAAATTTTGAAAATTTTCAAAGTTTTTCCAAAATTTTTTTGAAAAAAATTTTTCCAAAATTTTTCAAAATTTTTTTCAAATTTTTTCAAAATTTTGAAAATTTTTTTTTTTCAAATTTTTGAAAATTTTTTTTCAAGAAATTTTCAAAATTTTTAAAGTTTTTTTCAAAAATTTTGAAAATTTTTTTTCAAAATTTTGAAAATTTTTTTTTCAAAAATTTTGAAAAAGTTTTTTTCAAAATTTTGAAAATTTTTTTATTTTGAAAATTTTTTCAAAATTTTTTTCAAAATTTTCAAAATTTTTTTTTTTTTTAAAGATTTTGAAAGGTTTTTTTTCAAAAATTTTTTTTTTCAAAATTTTGAAAAATTTTTTTCAAATTTTTGAAAATTTTTTTCAAAATTTTTGAAAATTTTTTTTCAAATTTTTGAAAATTTTTTCAAAAATTTTGAAATTTTTTTCAAAATTTTGAAGAATTTTTCAAAATTTTTGAAATTTTTTTTTTAAAAATTTTTCAAAATTTTTCAAAAATTTTGAAAATTTTTCAAAAATTTTTGAAATTTTTTTCAAAATTTTTGAAAATTTTTTTTTCAAAATTTAAAATTTTTCAAAAATTTTGAAAATTTTTTCAAAGATTTTTTGAAATTTTCAAAATTTTTGAAAAATTTTTTTTCAAAATTTTTGAAAATTTTTTTTTTCAAAATTTTTGAAAATTTTTTTCAAAATTTTGATTTTTTTTCAAAATTTTGAAAATTTTTTTTTTCAAATTTTTTCTTTTTTTTCAAAATTTTGAAAAATTTTTTTTGAATTTTTTTTTTTTTTTTTTTTCAAATTTTCAAAATTTTTGAAAAAATTTTTCAAAAATTTTGAAAAAAATTTTTGAAGATTTTTTCAAAAATTTTGAAAATTTTTTCAAAATTTTTGAAAATTTTTTCAAAGAGTTTTGAAAAATTTTTTTCAAAATTTTTTTCAAAAATTTTTTTTTTCAAATTTTGAAAATTTTTTTTTTTTTTCAAAATTTTTTTCAAAATTTTGAAAATTTTTTTCAAAATTTTGAAAATTTTTTTTTCAAATTTTGAAAATTTTAAAAAAATTTTTGAAAATTTTTTTTCAAAAATTTTGAAAATTTTTTTTTTAAAAAAAATTTTTCAAAATTTTTGAAATTTTTTTTCAAAAATTTTTGAAAAAATTTTCAAAAATTTTTTTTTTTGAAAATTTCAAAATTTTCAAAATTTTTGAAAATTTTTTTCAAAATTTTGAAAATTTTTTCAAAGGAAATTTTTCAAAATTTTTTTTTTTGAAAAATTTTTCAAATTTTTTTTTCAAAAGATTTTGAAAATTTTTTTTTTTTTTCAAAATTTTTTTCAAAATTTTGAAAATTTTTTCAAATTTTTGAAAATTTTTTCAAAAATTTTTGAAAATTTTTTCAAAATTTTTAAAAGTTTTTTCAAAAATTTTTTTCAAAATTTTTGAAAATTTTTTTTCAAAATTTTTGAAAATTTTTTTTTCAAAAATTTTGAAGATTTTTTTCAAATTTTTGAAAATTTTTTTTTTTTTCAAAATTTTGAAAATTTTTTTCAAAATTTTGAAATTTTTTTTCAAAATTTTTTTTTTGAAATTTTTTTTTTTTCAAAATTTTTTAAAATTTTTTTCAAAAAAATTTTGAAAATTTTTAAAAAAAATTTTTGAAATTTTTTTTTCAAAATTTTTTGAAAATTTTTTTCAAAAATTTTTTCAAAATTTTTTTTTTCAAAAATTTTTTTTCAAAAAATTTTTCAAAATTTTTGGTTTTTTTTCAAAATTTTGAAAATTTTTCAAAAATTTTGAAATTTTTTTTTCAAAATTTTGAAAAATTTTTCAAAATTTTGAAAATTTTTTCAAAAATTTTGAAAATTTTTCCAAAATTTTTTTTCAAAATTTTTCAAAAATTTTTTTTTGTTCAAAATTTTTTCAAAATTTTTTTTTTTTTTTGAAAATTTTTTTTTTTTAAAATTTTTGAAAATTTTTTTTTTTTCAAAATTTTTTTTCAAAATTTTGAAATTTTTTCAAAATTTTTTCAAAAATTTTTTTTCAAAATTTTGAAAATTTTTGAAAATTTTTCCAAAATTTTTGAATTTTTTTTTCAAAATTTTTGAAAATTTTTCAAAATTTTGAAGAAAATTTTTTTTTCAAAATTTTTGAAAATTTTTTTCAAAATTTTTTTCAAAAATTTTTTTGAAAATTTTTGAAAATTTTTGAAAAGAAATTTTTGAAAAAATTTTTCAAAAATTTTTGAAAATTTTTTTCAAAAATTTTTTTTTCAAAATTTTTTTTTTTTCAAAATTTTTTTTTATTTTTTTCAAAATTTTGAAAATTTTTTTTCAAAATTTTGAAAATTTTTTTTCAAAATTTTTCAAAAATTTTTTTTTGAATTTTTTTTCAAAATTTTGAAAAATTTTTTTTTTTTTTTTTCAAAATTTTTGAAAATTTTTTTTCAAAAATTTTTGAAAATTTTTTTTCAAAATTTTTTGAAAATTTTTTAAAATTTTGAAAAATTTTTCAAAAATTTTTATTTTTTCAAATTTTGAAAATTTTTTTCAAAATTTTGAAAAATTTTGAAAATTTTTTTGATTTTTCAAATTTTTCAAATTTTTCAAAATTTTGAAAATTTTTTTTTCAAAATTTTTTTTTCAAAATTTTTTTCAAAGATTTTTTCAAAATTTTTTGAAAAATTTTTGAAAAATTTTTTTCAAATTTTTTTTTTTTCAAAATTTTGGAAATTTTTTTCAAAAATTTTGTTTTTTTTTCAAAATTTTGAAGATTTTTTTCAAAATTTTGAAAATTTTTTCAAAATTTTTAATTTTTTGAAAATTTTTTTCAAAAATTTTTTTTTTTTGAAAATTTTTGAAATTTTTGAAAATTTTGAAAATTTTTTCAAAATTTTGAAAATTTTTTCAAAAATTTTAATTTTTTCAAAAGTTTTCAAAATTTTTTTCAAGTTTTCAAAATTTTTGAAAATTTTTTTTTTCAAAATTTTGAAAATTTTTTTCAAAAATTTTGAAAATTTTTCAAAGGTTTTTTCAAATTTTTTTTCAAATTTTGAAAATTTTTTTCAAAATTTTGAAAATTTTTTCAAAATTTTGAAAATTTTTTTTCAAAATTTTTTTTTTTTTCAAAATTTTTTTTTTCAAAATTTTTTAAAATTTTTGGTTTTTCAAATTTTTTTTTTTTTTTGAAAAAATTTTTTTCAAAATTTTGAAAATTTTTCAAAATTTTTTCAAAAATTTTTCAAAAATTTTTTTTTTTTTGAAAAATTTTGAAAATTTTTTTTTCAAAATTTTGAAAATTTTTCAAAAGTTTTGAAATTTTTTTCAAAATTTTTTTAAAAGTTTTTTTTTCAAAGTTTTTTTTTTCAAAATTTTGAAAGTTTTTTTTCAAAAATTTTGAAGTTTTTCAAAAAAATTTTTTCAAAATTTTTTGAAAAATTTTTCAAAAATTTTTTCAAATTTTTGAAAATTTTCAAAATTTTCAAAAATTTTTCAAAAATTTTTCAAAAAATTTTCAAAATTTTTTTTTTTTCAAAATTTTGAAAATTTTTTTTCAAAATTTTTTTTTCAAAATTTTGAAGATTTTTTTCAAAAATTTTTTTTTCAAAATTTTTCAAAATTTTTTCCAAAATTTTGAAAAATTTTTCAAAAATTTTGAAAATTTTTTCAAAATTTTGAAAATTTTTAGGTTTTGGAAAATTTTTCAAAAATTTTTTTCAAAAAAATTTTTCAAAAATTTTGAAGATTTTTTTTCAAAATTTTGAAAATTTTTTCAAAATTTTTGAGAGTTTGAAAAATTTTTTTTCAAAAATTTTTTGAAAGGTTTTTTAATTTTTTTCAAAAATTTTTGAAGATTTTTTCAAAAGTTTTTTCAAAATTTTTTCAAAAATTTTTAAAAATTTTTCAAAATTTTTAGTTTTTTTTCAAAATTTTTGAAAATTTTTTTCTCAAAAGTTTTGAGGATTTTTTTCAAAAATTTTCAAAAATTTTTCAAAATTTTTTCAAAATTTTTCAAAAATTTTTTGAAAATTTTTTTTTCAAAATTTTTTTTTTTTCAAAATGAGAATTTTTTTTTCAAAATTTTTTCAAAATTTTGAAATTTTTCCAAAATTTTGAAAATTTTTTTTAAAAAGTTTTGAAAAGTTTTTTTTCAAAAATTTTGAAATTTTTCAAAATTTTGAAAGATTTTTCAAAATTTTTGAAAATTTTTTTCAAATTTTCAAAAGTTTTTTTTGAAATTTTTTTCAAAATTTTTGAAATTTTTTGTTCAAAAATTTTGAAAATTTTTTTCAAAATTATTTTTCAAAATTTTTTATATTTTTATTTTCAAAATTTTTTGAAAATTTTTTCAAAAATTTGAAAGGCTTTTCAAAAAAATTTTCAAAAATTTTTTCAAAAGTTTGCAAAATTTTTATGGAAAAAATTTTTTTTTCAAAAATTGGAAGGTTACTTGAAAGATTTTGAAATTTAGGGTTTGGAGTCAAAGATTTTTTGAATAAAAATTTTTAAAAAATTTTTTGAAAATTTTTTTCAAAAATTTTAGGCTAATAATTTTTCAAATTTTGAAAATTACTTTCTTCAAAAAAAATTTTACTAAAGATTTTAGTAGTTTTCTAAGAAGTCACGAAAGATTTTTTCGGGTAGATGAAATTTGAAATGTTTTCAAAAATTTTGAAAATTTTTTTTTCAAAAATTTTTGAAAAATTTTTCAAAAAAATTAAGGATTTTTCAAAAGTTCTGAACCAAATTTTTTTCAAAAATTTTGAAAATTTATTCCAAAAATTTTGAAAAAGCAAGTACCAAAAAATTTAGAAAAAAATTTTTCAAAAATTATGTAAATTATTTAAAGGATTTGTTAAAGATGGTTTTTTGGGTTAATTACAAACAAAAGTTTGGAAAGTTATCAAAAATTTCAAAAAATTTAAATTTTTCAAAATTTTGAAAGATTTTTTGTTCTCAAAAATTTTGAAAAATTTTTCAAAAGATTTTGAAAATTTTTTTCAAAAATTTTCAAAATTTTTTTAATTTTTTTGATAAAATTTTGTATAAATGCAATTTTTCATTAAAAATTATTTCAAAATTTTCGAAAAAATTTTCAAAATCTTTGCAAAGGTACCGAGATTTTTTGAAAATTTTGCAGTTTTTTTTTCAAAAAATTTTGGAAGATTGTTTTCAAAATTTTGAAATTACAATTTTTTAAAAAGTGCAATATTTTTAAGTGTTTAGTCTTGAAAGATTTTTGAAGTTGTTAAGAAATGTTACCGATAATTTTTTCAAAAATTCTGAATTTTGAATTTTTAAATTCTTGACAATTTTTTGAAGTTTGATAATTTTTTGAAAATTTTTTTCTCTCAAATTTGAAAATTTTCAAAATTTTAACAATTTTTCCAAAATTTTGAACATTTTCAAAGATTTTGGGATTTTTTTCAAAACTATTTGAAA